>QVNZ01026244.1:0-32079 GCA_014825645.1 Pseudomyrmex dendroicus
CACCAGTAATCGCAGTCTGTGCAGTTGTGTGCAAAAACGTACAATGAGTAACACTGTTTACGAATTTACGTCAAATAACGTCAATTTTTTGAAATTTAACTTTTAACTTTTTAATTTTTTTTTTTTTTTATTAACTTAACTTTTAATCAATTAATTTCATTATGGGTTAACTTGTATCTTAACTAAATTAAATTTTTAAGACTTTTAACTTTAACTTAACTTAGTTAAAAAAAATTTAACTTCCTCAACTCCCTGTATTTTTGTTAACTCAATATACACTCTATAATGTAATTTTTCCTCTTATTTCAGACAAAATTATACTGTGACAAAGCAAAACTTGTCCGAAAATTAAAGTTATTCACTATATATTAAATATAGAATATATTTAGAATATATTCAAATATAGAATATAGAATATATTTAATATATATTAAATAATAAAAATAAAGTTTATATATTATTTTATATTTATTTCGTTTCTCAACCAACCTTCAATTATGTAATTCCATTCAATTCGATTGGTCGATTATCATTGCATCGATCGATATTAACCGAAATAAACGGTTGCCAACACTGCTCTGTTCCATTTCGTTCATCATGGTGGCAACGTAAACGCGCGCCACAAGTTAGCGCAAGTTTGTCCGCACACGTATGCGAATGCATGTGTATGCTCCTGCATGTAATATTCACACATTGGACCTATCCGGTTATTCGCGAAGAGGAGGAGGAGGAGGAGGAGGAAGAGAAAGATAGACCGTAGACTTCCGACTATCATTCTTTTTTGTTCGTCGTCGACGTCGCCGCGTGCTCGTTGTCGCCGTCGTGTGTGCAACTTTTGTCATCCTGTAACGATCGAACAGGTAGCAGTGACAAGAAGAAAAGCAGGTAAGCTCGGAAGAAAACGCTCTCGTCCCTTTTCGCAAGAGGGTTTCCTTCACGTCTGATGCGACTTAAACAAAATGGCTGTCCACTCGTTCGTTTTGGCGATGGTGTTATTTGATCCGTCTGGATATCGCGCTGCGTTACTTTCCGACGAAGAACGAGGTGCACTTATCGATTCCTCGGTTTTTACTGCGCGCGCTCGCTCGCTAGGCGTCACGGCGACGTGTCATTTCGTTCAATCGCGATATATACAAGTTGTTGACACTTGGATACCACTTTTTTTTATGCAGGTAACGCAATACTTGGCGCAATTGTAATCGTTATTGTCATCGCAACGTCGTTTGGACTTCTTATGAAGAAACGCTCCGTTTTGTCAACGTGGTCATGTACCGCTCAGAAATACGTGCAGCGGAATATGCGGACGCAGCGTACAGTCATTAATATACAAAACCGCTATCCCACAGAAGTTTCAATATATTATTCTTGAGAAGTGAGCTTCAAGTGAGCATAGCGTTCAAGGCTTTACTTTGTATGTATTGTGTTTTTTTGATAAAGAGTTCTAAGTAGGGCTAGAAGCTAGTATAGAACCTTGTATTTTGTGTTGCTTTAAGCAAATGATGTAACAAACAATGAAAAAGAAAATTGAGATCATGATAAATATAGCAACTCAGTATTGTAATAATATATGCAAAACTAAAAGTTATGTCAATTGATTGTTTTAGGTGAAAAAGATGTCTAGTTCTTATATTGTTGAGCCGCAAGAAAGCTCAGAAAAAAAAGATGACACATTGATCATTGTTGTCAATGATGATGGGACAATATCAGTTGATGAAGAGACATTAGAGAATATGATAAGTATGTAACTGTGTGTATAAGAATATTTAGTATAAGAGTATGTGATAAGTCAATTTATTACAATTTAAGTTAAAGACTTATCTCAAAGTTATTCATTTAAACAAGGATAATCAAGAATAAGAGAGATCTTATATCTAGAAAAGTGAACAAATGTTCACATTATGTATAATTATACTTTATATATATATAAATATATATATATATAATTTAATATTAATATTTTAGTAAATCAATCAACTGCTAATGTTAGTGTGGTAAGAGTCGGACAATCGGATGCTGAAAATGGAGATCTAACTTTGACAGTAGACCCACCATCATTTACACATCCTACTGTAAGTTCAGTAAATACCCATGTAAGTACTGACCCAGGTGGGTTGGTGGATCCTTTCTTGGAAATGGATCAAGAACAATTGGAAAGATTAGAAACAGCTCTTCATAGTGAAGAGGCTAAACACATACTTGGGGAGAACGTCACTGCAATGCTTGGTACTTTGCATATTATTTTATTTTTATTCTTTCGCTACTTTTTTTTGCGACAAAAGAATTAATAGAGTTACTATGTTTCTTGGAAGTTTTGTTCTACATATTATATATATATTTTTTTAGATATGTTGTCAATAGAAGAGCAGCAAAATACAATGCGATATAACATACAATTGGACCATTGTTACACAAGCAGATTATCGCCAAGTGATCCAGTACCAAGAGATCCTTTGCCGATTACTGATGATTCACCTGAATCGAACGATGTGCAGTATGTACATCAATCAATACCTTTACGAACAACTGTTTCAACATCATCCGTTGATGCTGACACTACTGGAATAAAGAATAAAAATATTTTGAAAAATGTAAGCATAATCACTGCCATGTTACAAATGATATTACTATCTTATAAGCATACTGATTCATTATTCGACTGATATGTATCGGATGTTCCGTCGTTATCGGAACAACATTTGATTGATAAGTATGCATATATATGTATGTATTCTTGTTCTACTAGATACCATTGCAGAGTAAACAAATGAACAGATCAATACGTAAAGCTAGTATACCTACAAATATAACTGGACTTCCTAGAGCTAATACAAGCATTGCTGGAACTCCGAAATTATCAGGAAAGCCTATACCGAGAAACATAAATGTTCAACAGGGAATTCAACAGGGAAAAGGTATTATACAGCAATTATATATATACATTATATATTGCTACTCATTTGTAATTCAAATTAAGAATACACGATGAATTATTTAAATATTAAATTTTCTCACTATAATATCAATATAACATGACACATGTAGCATTTTTATTTAGAAATTATAATGAAAGAATAGATAATGCAGATGATATTTTATGCTGTAAACACACTTAACGTCAACAACAATAATACTACAATACATTGAATCGGGAGAGAAAAAAAACAAAAAAAAAAGTTTTTATTATCAATTATACTTAGTTAATATCTTTCTTACAATAAAAAAAATTGTTATAGCACAAGGAAAGAATAATGAAGAAGAGAAAGATTACGAAGGCACAGAATCGTCCACAACATCTTCAGAATCAGAACCACCATCCGATAATGACAATGATTCTGACTTCGGTCCTCGTAGCGTTAAGAGGGGTAATGTCAGATCTCGAGGTGGTGGCAGTAGAAAAGGCATTACTACGAGAGGTGGTAGCATGGTGGCAGCTGTTCGAAGAAGAGGTCAAAACTTCAAACATCTAGATGTAGAACAGGTACGAAGATTGGATATGGAAATGGCTGCTGCTGTTAATGCAATGAAAAGTGGTGAAAAAGAAGATAGATCGGGTAAGTAAAATTAGATTAAATCAATGTTATCAATTTATATATAAAAATAAATAATATTAATTAATCTGTTAATAATGTGAGTGTTTAATAATTGACTCATATAATATGTATGTAAACAGTAATTAACGTTGATTAATTTTAATATTATTAGAGAGATTTAATCTTACTAAAAGTAGAAGACAAATCAAGACTATTGGTGGAAAGAAAAAAGAAGAATTTCCAGAAACATCTTCGTCTGTATCCGAGGAAACGCCAACGACATTTGAAAAACCGTTGCAAACTACAAATCAAGTGAAAGCAAATCTGATCAACGCCAATATGATCAAAGGCGACATGATATTGACCAAACCCGGTCAGGGAAGAAATAATCAGAAGGTCACTTTCGTTCAGAAACAAGTCTCAATGAAGCCGGGCGAGTTCAAGCTTGGACTTGAAAAGTCTGCGGCAGTTCCCAGAGGAAAAATCCAAGTAACTTCTCAAAAGTTCTTCGCGACGCGACTTAAAGATGGAAAATTGGTACAAGTACCAATGATACCTAAATCAACGAGTTCGAATGTACAAGGTCTTCCGGTAAAGACAGTTATATCACAACAAGCTGCAAATCAGGGATTATCTCTGCAGCAACAATCGAAAACCGTTTTGTCGACGAGTAGCTCACCGTTGAAGATTAAAATAAGCGATATAAAAAAAGAAAAGAGAAAAGCTGACGCTCTAGAGCCCATATCAAAGATAGAAGAAAGTCCTACAAAATCCACGGAGAATAAGGCGTTAGACAGTCGGTATTCCGTTTACTAATAGGCCTTGAAACAATTAAAAAACAACATTGTTAAATTCTTGTTCAAATATTAAACACATATTTTTACAGGTGCGAAGAGACCCAAAAAAGACAATCGAAAAATTCCTGGATATGTGACGGATAGTTTAGGTCCCGCTTTGTTTTCAACACCGGATATTATTCGGCGTGTTGGTTCAAATAGCGATAACGGGAAAACTGTCGAAAATACTACACAACTTCAAACTACTTCCATTTCAGCATTATCTTCTACCATTCCTATTTCCACAGTTGCCTCGTTGAATCTCGATACTCTTGATAGCTCTCATGCTACACAAAGTGCTTCTAACTTTAATAATAAAAAATCAGCATCCGATACTTCAATACAGTCTGTACAGCCGGAACCGCAATTAAACTTCCATGGAAATAACAATGTAGAGTCAGAACACGAGCAAAAATCGGAGCAAACTAAAACACATCTGTCTGAAGAATTGCAACCGTCTCTAGACACAGGTAAATACTTATATCAGAGATCATAGTATTGCTTCCTTAGTACCAATCCTATTCTTATAAATAAATACAACTCACATTGTTTTACAAGTAAATTGCATTTAGAAGACTTATTAATTGTTTTAATTATTTTGTATTTATACTTACAATTATAATGCAAATTATAGTTTGTCACGTCGTTGTTCTGTTTATTCATTTCTCCTGAAAAAATTAACATTGATACATGAAACATTGTCTCAATTATTTTTCCCTGTAAATTCGATTTGCCAACCATAACCGCATTCAGCAGACTGCAATACGTTTTTCAATCATTGAATGGTACCATCAATGACAAATGACATGCTTCATACTATTTACTAATAGTATCTCTGTAGATCGTATCTCCTATTAATTCTGGTTAACTTAGCCGGATGATTAAATGTCAGCTATGATTGATCAATTCTGCTAAATAACTTCTGCAATTGGTAAATTTTACTGAAATAAACTGATTAAGTTAACCGAAATTGAGGAGATCGGCCAAGTCTCTACCTTTTCTTCATAATATTCTTGCATCTCTCTATTAATCTCTTTTATGTCCTCTCCTTCATCAAAAAGTGCTTTCAAATTAACAAAAGATATTTAATTTGTCTTTCGTTTCACTTTTATTTTACTGACTATCGAATAGAAATAATACAGATAATCCTCGTATACTCTCGAACAACGTGGTTTACAAATTGTAGTAAAATGGAGTCTAACCCCATTCTTCTAATCTGATCTAGGCTTGCATAAATATGCGAGCCTAGTACAACACGATTTGTATAACATGGCATTGCTGTTGAACAAAAAATATGAGGATTATCTGTATGTATTTTTTAAAATATATATGATACTTTATAGTATCATATACATTTTACATAGGGTTACTATATTTTAGAAAAAATAATCTAAGACACTTCATGAATTAATTTCAATGTTGAGAAAGCTTACAACTTATAAGTTATATAATTTTTGCTTTTATAAATTAATAATTTATTCTTTTTTAACTTTTATAATCACTCATTTCAAAATCCACAAATGTCCGAGCCAAGGTTTATCTTGAACATCTAGTGAAGTAACCCTATTTATAAATCTGACAAAAAAATAACGCCCACATAATAAAACCTGTTTCTCTTTACACACTATTTTTCGTTAGTCTAGTAAGTTTAAGTCTAGTAAGTTAGTCTAAGTTTCGTTAGTCTTTTTTCTTTTTTTTTCTTTTCATATATATGTAATGTAACAATATAACATATAATATATTTTAATATATATTAATAGTATAATACAATATATTATAATACTAGTATGTTATAATACTATGGTATTATAATATATACAGTGAAACCCTTTTATATCCGGAATGATTTGAGGCCCTCTATTATACGAATTAATAACATAGTGGTGAGGGTGCTAGTGGACTTGTATTAATCGGACAACTCGGTTATCTTAAACTTTCTTGTTCTCCAATTGGTCCGGATAAACGAAATTTTACTGTATTATGAATGCGTTCGCTTTGCGGACATTTACGCGCTTTAAGCATCAGTCCGTTTTTATTGTTTTTTAAATATAGAAGAAAGATAGACTGACGCTCAAAGCGCGTAAACGCTCAAAGCGAATCCTATAAGGTCTTTTTTTCCTTGAACTAGTTGCACTAGATCAGAGTTTATCTTTTGTTACACATATTAGAAAGAAAAAAAAACTAATGCAGTTCAGGAAAAAAAACAGATCTATTTACATTATATACTATTATTATTATACTATTATTTATTATATATTATACGATAGTAATTAGATGTACATTATTAAAGGTGGTTTAGAGGGAGAAGAACAGTTATTTGCTACTTTAGAAATGGAAGCCAATAAACACGAAGAAGAACTACTTGCTGAGGCATTATTGTTACAAGAGGAGCTTGGTGTCGACTTAGCTGAACATGTAACAAATTTTATATTTATATTTTTTTTTTTTTTTTTTTTTTTTTTTTTAAAAATATCGAAACTTTTTATCTTGAGATCTAGAAGTTATCTTTTCGTTGTTTTTTTTGTCTCTCTTCAATCTTTCAAGTTATTACAGTACTCTCGCTAAAAGTTCATCATTGGGACCGACACTTTTCGCTATTGGTTCATATTTCTAGTTCATTTCATTTTCAATTTTTAAATCGTCATATTTTCTTTTTTCTCCGGTTATTTTTTTGCGTGACGAGAGTGGTAAGATATTAATAGAAGTATCAACCTTTAGCGAGAGTTTGTTGTAATCATATAACCAAAATTTTGTTTTAATCATATAACTAAAATTTTGTTTTAATCATATAATTAAAATTTTATTGGTCACTAATTCTTGGGATCGATTGTGTATGCAACATAGTGAAAATTACAAAAGTCAGCAAATTCACTAGTTGTTGACCAATAAGATCATAGATATTTTAGAAAATTTGCTCACTTTTGTAATATTTACTACATTGCATGATACACAATCGATCTTTTTAATCGACTTTCTATTTTTACTGTATGCTATATTTTGAATTATATATATAGTCTGCACTGGTCGATCCTACGCCAACGTTATCAGAACCATTAGCATCGAGTAGCATGCTTATACCTACGTTGATGTCAACCGAACAAGAATCACCTAAGTCAACAGAGTCATCTGTGACGCAGGCTCAAACAAATAAAGAAATTAGCAAAAAGTCGTCGAAAGATGATAAGGAACCTATTCAAATTATTCGGGGTAATCGTGTGATTACCTTGCCACCCATCGAAGCACCCGCCACTAGAAGTAAGCGATTGCAAGCGAAAACCGAAGCATTACAGAAAAATTCCGAATTAGTCAAGAAAAGTGAAAAGTTCACGTGAGTATATTGTATTAAAAATATAAAAACTATGGCACACACAAAAACTTAACAGTAACATAGCTATATTTGAGAGAATGCTGGCCCGTGGCTAGATGATTTGTTTACTGTTTAAGTTTTTGTATATTTTGTGGTTAACTGTGTGATCTCTAAACGAATTTTTTGTGTAATTTTACACGATTTATTAATGAGTTTTTTTATCAATGTAGACCACAGACACCTCAACTATCACATAACAGAGAAGAGTTACGAACAGGTGCAAACGAAGAGGAGGACGATGACGAAGAAGACGAGGAAGAGAATTCAGATTCGGAAGACGATCCAGACCGACTGTGGTGCATTTGCAAGCGACCGCATAACAATCGGTTTATGATATGTTGCGATGTTTGCGAAGATTGGTTTCATGGGAAATGCGTACATGTTAGCAAAGCTATGGGTAAGTATTCAAGAATTTAAACTTAAATTAAAAAAAAAATTAAAGTATACTTAGTTTTGAAATGATTATATTCTTTGGCGATAAGATGATCGTACTTTTATAATAATGTATGCTTACACGATATGACTTGAAACAGGTCAACAAATGGAAGAAAAAGGCATAGAGTGGGTTTGTCCGAATTGTCTAAAGAAAAAGGCTGAGGAAGAGAAAACAAAGTCAAATTTGCAATCACTGTCTGGAAAACAAAAAACGAAGATAGAACCGTCGAACGAGAATGTAATATCACACATTGTATTACCGTCAAAAGAAATATTAAGTTCTTCCGCCGATCATAGCGCAGTCCCAGCAGTTTCCAGCACAATGCAATGTGTCGTTTGCAAAAAGGAAGCGAGAAATTCTAGCATTTATTGCTCTGACGCGTGCATTCTCGCACACGCTCAGGAAACCCAAGCTCTCAAGGACAAACCTGTACCAACGGGATTCACTACGAAAGCAAACAAACAACCGCCCGCAACAGAAACTGTCAAAGCAAAAGCCGAGCCCAGAGTAATAGTCATTGACAAAAAGACTAACAGAATTCTCACAGGTAAATAAATCGTTTAATATTGAATATGTATTAAATATATACTGCATTCAATTTGAGAAGAGAAACTGGATGATTTCGAAAACTCGTCCGTTTCGCACACTTTCCCCCACAAAAAATCTCCCTAACCTGCTTCATAGCCATTGGCTGTCAGCAAGTGTCCCGCCAATTCTGCACGCAACGCTACTTTGCTTGCTCTTTTTCCTCTATGCGCAGTAAAATTCTCTTCTCGAATGCAGTATAGAATATGAAATTTTAAATCTATAAAATTTTAGGTGCTGAAGCTCCTTTAAGATCTAATCTACGAACATGGCTGAAAGAAAATCCAACGTACAGAGTGCTACAACCTCAAGATGTGAATACACTTCAAGTAGCTGGAAAGTTAGTCACGCAGATTCAAACATCTGAGAAAATTGTATGTATATAACCAAACAAACTACATATACATTTACGTAGTAAGATTATATAAATAATTTTTATAATATATTTTCATATTATATGTGTAAAAACATCTAAAGATATATGGTAAATATAAAAATATGCGCATTATTATTTTATTTTTTTTTTTTCAGGGAAAAATTACACAGGTGTCTCCGACTAAAGTGCAGACCATTCCAAAAATGATCTACACTAAGGTACCTGGAACGAAGCAAACGATCTTAACGGCTAGTAGTAAAGTGGTTCCTACTACATTGCAATTGAATGTGCAATCTTTGAACAAACCTGTGCAGTTAAAACAAACAGTACTCACTACGACACCGGGAAAGATGCCGCTAATACTTCCGAAAATGGCGAGTCCGAAGAATGTTACAACACTCACACACGTGAAAGTCCAAGCATCAAGCTCACCAAAGCAGACACCGTTGAAAAAACCAGAGCCGAAGCCATCACCGTCGCAACCGAAGCAAACGAAACTGACGCCAGCCAAGAAAACGGAGACTACAGAGCCCATACGGGAGAGTGTACGGAAAACACTAACGGACGTGTTATCCAGTCGTATTAAAGAAACCGAAGATCTTCAATTAACTGACGAGGAAATAGTCGACTTAGCATGTAATATAGAACTCGAAATGTACAAGTACTTCAAGGATACAGGCTCGAAATACAAAGCAAAGTACAGAAGTCTCATATTTAATATAAAAGATACAAAGAATTTGACTCTGTTTAGAAAAATTGCCGATCGTTCGTTGACGCCGCACGCAGTGGTGCGATTAAATCCGGACAAAATGGCCAGTCAAGAACTGGCTGAATGGCGCGAAAAGGAAGCCAAACATCAGTTGGAAATTATCAAGAAAAACGAATTAGATCTGATGGCTCAAGCAAAGTCGATCGTCGTGAAAACTCACAAGGGCGAGCAGATAATCGAGAACGACGGGGGAATAGATCATGTCGATCCTAAGACGCCAGTGCAGGATATTGTGAACGCGTTGAATAGCGGCGACAGCATAAGTTCCACGGTTGATGACATGGAGAAAGAAAAGACTAAAGAGGAGAGACAGAAGTCGCGAGCGGACACAAAGAAACAGAAGAACACGGACGAACGAAGAAGAAAGGACAAGGAGAGAAGCAGAGAACGTGATAGCTCGAAATCTAGAAGCAAAGATCGGCAGGAAAGAAGTCACAGTCGGCATCGTCATAGCCGTGATCGGGATCGTGATCGCGATCACAGTAAAACACGAGATAAGAGTAAAGAGAGGAAGTCGAATAGAAAAGAGAGCAGACGTGACAAAGAAAGAGAGCGCGAGAAGGATCGAGATCGAACAAAAGATCGGGATAGAGCAAGTAGAAGCGAAAAGGAGAAAACTCGAAAGAAGGAAAAAGACAGGCACAAAAGTATCGATAGCCATATGAGAAATCGTAGCGAGAGCAGGGAATCTAAGGACGTTGACAAAAAGGAGGAGGAGCGTAAGAAAGAAATGGAAAAGAAGAAGGAAACCTCACCGCAACCTACGGAGAAACCGATAGAAGATCGTCTTTGGCGGCACATAGAGGACGAGACGACGACAAATACGATCGACGGTAACGATTCTGACATATCCGACAGAGAACCTAGTTCAACTGTCACGATCAAAACGCCCGACATAAATGAGGAACCCGAGAGAGACAAGGAAGTGGAAACAAACAAAGAAACACCGGGAAAGACTGTTTGGCGTGGCTTTGTAAACATGGTTGACGTCGCCAAGTTCTTCATAACCGCTCAGGAAATCAGCGGCAACGCCAAAGACCTTATGGATGATCTGCCGGACACTGTTGACGTCGTCGGTAGGATCAGCCACCAAACTGTTTGGGATTACATTTCGAAAATGAAGAAAAGCGGTTCAAAGGAAATTCTGGTTATCAGATTAACGGCCGCGAACGACGAGGAGAAGATCCCCTATATAACGTTATATAGCTATTTAAACAGCAGAAGCCGGCTGGGCGTCGTGGGCAACGTTTCGAAAACGATCAAAGACTTCTACATAATGCCGTTCTCAAGCCAGAGTACGCTTCCGCCGGTTCTTCTGCCGCTTACAGGTACCGGGTTCGAGGAACACAGGCCGCATTTGCTTTTAGGTATTATAGTTCGCAACAAGAAAAAACGATTGACCGTCATACCGCCGGTCATGTCCTCGAAAACTGCTAAGAAGGAATCCGACAGAAGCTACACTCCACCACTGATCGGCGTGCCGAAGGAGAAAACCTCATCGCCACCGCCATCTTCTTCCTCTCCTATAATGTACAAAACGACCATGCTAGATTCGACGAAAGAAAAACCAGTGACACAGATGACTTTAGAGTCTTTGAACAAAGCGTATATAGGTATGTCGCGCAGTGTTATCGATACCGCAACGATATGCAAAATCGTGCCGGAACTGTCGTCGAAAATCGATTTGACCTCGTCGCCTAGCAAGGTCGGCTTGGACGACGACGGAGATGAGCCCTACAGCCCCGGAGAAATGGACGAGGACATAAACAGTTTGCAGGCTAGCGACAGTGCCATTGGCAAAAACTCTACCGAACTGCAAAAGAAGATGGAAGAATTGAATCGACAGATCGAGGAGCAAAAACAACAAATCGAAGAACAGAAGCAACAAATACAGAGTATAAGCTCGTCGTTTCTCGATGACGAAGCGACGCCCACTCTGCCGGTGAGAATTTTTATCAGGCTCATTTTCCACGATCTCGATTATTGTTATCGTCTTTTTGTTTATCTTGATGTAAATAAAAACTTGATTTTGAGCCCACTTATTCCCCCCCTCTCCTTGATTCCGTTCCTGAGCTGCTTTAGATTTTTACTTCTGACAGAATCGAGTCGATGTACTGCTTAAAGTTAGAAACTTTTATACCAAATGTGTGCAAAGAGATTGTAAATAAATTTTTTCTATTTCTCTTATATTGGCATTAAATGTTTTTACAATTACGAGATGAGTAACAATAGTTAGAGTACTAGAAATATATCAAGAATTCGATTACAACAGATTTGAATAGATTTGTATATATACATACATATGTATATACATATATACGCACACACACACACGTTTATATAGATACAAATATGTGTGACATTTTAGATGATTATATGTTAATTAGTTGATGTACGTTTTTCGAAGTAGAAATCTATCAGTAGCTCTTCTATTCTTCCTTTTGTGCTTAGCTCGGTGTTTATGTGTTTTAAGAATAAAAACGTTTTTTTTTAATACTGTAAAAATACGCTAAGAGAGTTGCAACTATAGATATGCGTACATATGAATTTTTGTTCATAATATTTACACGTGCATGTTTACGGTATTATTTAATATTTTAAATAATGTACTGATGAAATCAGAAATCGATGATATCAGTGATTTATCGTCAGAACTGTTATCGCGACGTTCAAACCTGACGTGGCAAGTTCTATTGACTAATTAATTGCAACGCTAATCAATTTGTTACGCTATCTCACTTAATTATATTTATACTTTTCTATCTCTATTTCTTTTTATTTATCCTTGATATGTGTTTTTAGGGTTTGGGATTAGATCCACCTAATGATTCCGAGGAAGAAGCTTACAGTCCGACGAACGCGCGCTCCTTCACGCCGCCTCCGCCTGGCATCTCCAAATTCGCGCAGCCCATTCTCGATAAAGTCTCGGACATTACCATACCGCCGAATCTGCAGGAAATCCTAGCGAACGTCAAGCGACAAGAATCGTCCAAAGTGGACCCTTATCTTCCGTCTAAGCCTAGCGCGACGTTTTTGCCTACGGCCAGCACATCTCTCTACCAAAACACCGAAAGTTATTCACCGTCTTCATCTAAAATTAATCAGTTGGAAGATTCGAAAGAGAGCAAGAGCACGTTGAGCACCCTAAGCGATTTAGATCTGATTCGAAAGGCGGAGGAAGAATTAGCCGTCGTTGCAGCTGCAACAGCAGTGGCATCTACAACACCACCGTTACCGCCACCGTTACCTCCACTACCACCATCATCGTCATCCTCATCCACACCTTCTTCTTCCTTACTCCAGTCTCCGGTCTTGATAGATACATCGGTACCACCGCCGTCGCAGGTTTCACTTCCCGCGGAATCTGCGAAAGAAGTAGGTACACCGTACAAGATGGATCCATTCAAGAAGAACATAACTCCGGAGCAACCGAAACCACCCGGTCTCGAAGACGAAGACTTCCCTACGTTCCCGTCAACCATACCACCGACGACACCACCAACCCTCGCGACACACTCCAAGATTACACCCAAGAGCGGTAATATTGTGTTGAATGTTAAAAGGAAATTGAACGATGACGGTCGTCCTGCGTCGCCCACTAAAATATCAAGGACTAAATCGCGTTGGAGTCAGGGCCCGGAATAAGCCGGCCAAAACGGTACACGCGCGGTACACACGGGATGCACGGGATGATGTCTCGGGATATAAATCTTTCACGCATTCAATAAAACTATTATTTTTACTTAAATTGTTTCGCTCGGAAGAAAATATTCGCCAAACGATTTTACTTGTGGGGAATTGTGTTATAAACTATAGCCGCGAGAACAGAACTCTGTAACGCATCTCGTGTGCGATGAGAAGAAAATGGGAAGACGAGGAAACGTAAAAAAAAATAAAGTTTCAAGGAAGAAAGAAAGAGAGAGAGAGAAACAGGAAAATAAGTTTCCTAGGAGGTATCGGCGAAGTGTGTCATATATAATGGAATATAAAGTAAATTTTCGACGAACAGTGTGTATGATGAGAGGATCTCATTATACGGATAGATATAGCTTTCTTTAATATAGATATAGGTAACTTAAGTTTGTAAGAAAAAGCAAGATATGCCTCAGCGACATATACCTTGTACAAAAACTTTTTATCTACAAAAGAAAAAAAGAAGATTCTCTATTTCTCTTCCGCTATCCTCCACCTATCTATCAATCCTTTGTCTGCCGAAACGCATTTTGTATGAAACTTAATTGCGATAAACACAAAAAACGTCTCCCAAGAGTCGCTTTTAATCTTCCGGAAGAGATGTAAAGAAAGTGTGTTTTGGGAGATATATCTATACAAAAGGTGTTGTTTTCTCGTTCGCGTTGGACTGCATGCTAATCGTTTACACGTGAGCTCGAATGTATTATATATATTACTTGTAATGATTAAAAAAAAACAAAAAAGATATAATCGCGGAGTGAATACGTGATCGTGTTCGTTCACTTGACGCGCGAGCGACATGTAAACTATGCAAACTTTTCTGCGCAGCTGAATTACAAATTCGCTGAAATCAGATATTGAGGGTGTATTCTTGTAAATACCAAAGCAAAAAGAGAAAAAAACTTAGTGGTAAGTTTCATATGTGCTAGATATATATATATACACACACACACACACACGAGCAAGAGTGTGTCCTGTAATATATTTTTATTAACTTCTTGTTTTTTGTGGAAGTCTAAATTTGCGAAAACATCTATGATATCTATTTAAAAACAAAGATACAAATTTGATTTATTTCAGACACCTGAGATGACATCAATAAATGTAATTTTATAGATACAAACTATGAAATTTCACGTGCGTCTATGTATATTTCTTTATAAATTTCGTGTATTCCAAAATACGCTCTTCGTGATTCGCGTTAAATTTTTCCGCTTAGGCCGTCTTTTGTGATTTTCTTTTTAAAAGGAAACAATCAAAATATTTATATATGAACGTATAAATGTTATGCTATATGTTACGTATTAGAAAAAAAAAAATTATATGTACAATATATATATATTAGCATTTTTTAGCGAAATCCACGAAACGTGGTTTATCTGTGGCGTAAACGGAAAAATTCATATGGAAAAGCTTCAGCACCGAACCGAATGTTGATACATCTATAAATATAATTACAGGAATAAATGTGATTTTACATTATAAAAGTTACAATTCTACAAAACATTTGATTATCTACGATACGGATTCTAATTAGTTTTATCGATACTTATGCACATGTCTGTGTGTATGTCTAAATACATATATATATATATTTCTGATAGTTTTTGATTATATAGTAGTGGTTTTTTTTAATTGTTTTCTCTTCGTAGCGACACGAATAAGTGCGAAACTGGAGTTGCATTTTACGATATAAAAAATAAAGCATTCTGTAGTTTAAGCGAAAAAAAAAGATATATCTATGTACGCAATTTGTGCAATTCTACTGGCACAGCTATTCCCCCAATTACCGGTCTTAACACATTCATTATACACACATAAAAAATTCAACTGTAACTTGAAAACTGTGTACACGGTGTGCGATTAATGCTGAATGTAATTGCACGTTCGGCATACATCTTGCGCATATGTATACATGTGTAATACATGAAATATTCTGTAAGTTTATCATCTCTCTTTCTCACTCTCATTTTCTCTCTCTCTCTCTCTCTCTTTCTCTTTCTCTTTCTTCCAAAGCGTGAAAAGTATAGCTAGGATCGATAGTATATGTAATACATTCATTATTCAAAACAATTTTTGTACATGTGATTATATCTAGACAGGCAATATATATAAATATTAAAACATACAGTAGTAAAACTCGAACAATTATATTACAATCTTTAATCTTCTTTTAACTCTGATTTTAACGATAAGTGTGCGCTTGCGCAGAAGTTTAGTTTATTGGTTTTCATTGACAAAAATATTTATATACATATATGCTCGCTTTATAAAATGTGTGCACACAGGTCTTTTTAGATTTTATTTTTCTCCAAGAGAAAAAGATTCACAATATTTTTTATTTATAAGCAAGTTTTTGAACTGATATAACATACTGTGAAAAAAATATATAAGCAAAATCCAGATGTTTTTTCATTTGTGTTTTTCAAAAAAGAAAATGCGCATATTTTAGCATACAATTCAATGTATGTAATTTCCAATCACCTCTTCCATTCTTATATAAATAGCACGTATGACACGTAGCGCGTGAAAAGTGACACACAACTGAATATATACATATTAAATTATTCGAATGTTATAATCTAAATCTCTAAATTATTAGGAATTAGTATACGCAAAACAACTGTGTAAATATCTTTGTTTCCGCAATAAATTTGTACAACTCGCGTGCGTAGAAGAGCGACTCGCATATTTTTTGTTTGTAAAAAACACGTAAGGTGCAGCGTTCGCTTTGGGTGTTTACGCGCTTTAAAAATCAGTCTATTTTTATTGCCCTTCAAATGTAAGACAAAAATGAGCCGACGCTGAAAACGCATGAGCGTCCAAAGCGTCCAACGCATTTATAACACATCCATCTGATTTAAAGATTTAACTTTCACTAACAAGCGCCCCACCATACATTCTTTCCAATACTAATACAAATATATAAATATTATTAGAAAAAAAAAAACAATAAAATTGGCAATAATGAAAAGATGACATATAGTTGTATTTTTATATTTTATATTTACTTTTTTAGCGCAAAGTAAATATATAAATATACATAGTATATATGCACACAAACACACTGAAATTCTTCGCAAACCGGAGTGCTAGTGATTAATGTTCAATAATCTAATTTTTTTTTTATTGTAACTTAGTTTTGATGGACGAAATCTATGAATGGAAAAATGTGAACAAAAAAATACCGCAAGATTTTTATGCATTGTAGAAAAATCGAAGAAAAATACGTTACATTTTTTTTTTTTTGAAAGCTCCCCTGTTCCGACAGAGGTCTTTACAATTCCATTCCTGCAGCTGTTTCCATCTATTTCCGGTAGTATTGGCCTATCGTTGCTCATCGTCCAATTTTCGTGATACACGCGCAACGGACATGGAGCCATTTTGTATCGGAGGTGATCGGTGGTCCGACGTGGCGGTCGGATTGTTGGACGTTCCAACATTCCAACATGATTTTTCGTAAGTATTACCGCAATAATCACAATCTCGGCGTTATTTGTCTCTCAGTAACGCGAAATTGAACATTTGAAAGAAATATAAGACGTGTCTTGTACTTGAACGTGCTCACGGGGGATAATGACGCCACGTGTCATTGTCCCCCGGCAAATTTTTTCTGATATATTTTTGATGATAATATATTAAATTATGATCTAAAAATTTATTTCACCAATGTATAATGCTTTCACGGCGGAGAGACATAATCATTTAGATATATTCAATCTTCGATATTTTGGAGTAATATTCGAATTAACCGTGGCAGTGAATCTGGCTACATAACCTCAAGCTAACAGTTGATTGCAGATTAAAATGCATGAAGCTGTATTATGGCTATAAAAATGGAATAAGTTTATTTTTTTTACGAAGTTTGGAGAGAAAGTTATGCCACCATTAAACAGTTTATAAAATTATACATATATATGTATATATAATTTTATATAATTATTATATAATATATATTCTACATAATACAATACAAAAATTACTTGCAAATCTAATATTAATATTATTTAATTTGCAGCTACTGTGCTATTGTCAATAGTGACGCTATGTGTACACTCTGTATTCTCAGAGGTTTTTCCGTCGACAAATTCTTACTTGTCGGTGACTAATAGACTACGTTTGAAGAATATTCTTGAATCAGGATTTCAATCAGATGATGTATCCACAATATACCATGCTGTGAGCGGATTCAAGCTGCTTGGAGAAACTATACCAAAAGCAGATGTAATTTTCTTTTTTTACATATATAATTTCTAAAGTATATCTTAATAATTTTTTAGATGTTTCTTTAATGTTTTGAAGATAACAAACATTAGACACTTGCTCTTATACCAATTATATAAAAACTTTTACATGATGACAAATGCCTTTTTGTGAAATTTTATGATCATTTGATTAGTCTTTCTGAAAATAATATTTTCTTTCTTGCAACATCGAATATCTTAAATTATTACACTAATATGTGACTGTATTATATATATAGGACATTTGCAAATATTTAATAAAATCCAATAAAGAGGACATCACACATGAAACAGCATTTTATCTGGCCTCCACATGGAAAGCTATTGGAAGTTGCCAAGATTTTTCTCCAAATACTGTATCTAAGGTAATATATTGCTAATTGTAATGTGAAGTATCACAATAATTAAAAGTATCACAATGATGTGTACAAAAACTTTCGTTCTACTGAATGAAGAGAATGTAGACAAATAATTAGTACTGATAAGAATATTATAAAAAGGTTTATATATACACACAAATATTCTATGCAGTGTGTCATACAGTAAAATTTCTTCTTTCAGGTGTTAACAAATATTATACAGAAAGATACTTCTACGCTGTCTGATTTGTACTATGCAGTGGGTGGTTTAACAGCTTTGTCGCAAAAAGTACCTGCTGCCAGAATCGACAAATTAGTGAAGTTAATGCAAGCAGCTCTGCGGAAAGATGACAGTTTGTGGAAGTAAGTTATATTCGTTATATTATGTTTAATTTTAGGTAATACATTACATATAGTAGCATAGTAATATTATAAAACAATTTATATAAATTCTTGCCACTATTTCTTAAAATATGAAAACACAAAATTAAAAGCACGTACATGTATTTATATGTATTTATACATGTATATAAGTTAAACAAACAATACAGTATATAAGTATACACATATATAAGTTAAACAAACAATACAGTATACACGCAAATAGATATAATGATGCTTATAATACTTTCGTTCTACTGAAGAAAAAAGGAAGAGAACAATTATCACTGAACAATACATATAACTAATTAAAGACATTATTATTTTCTAAGCATTATAAATTAATGTAATCTTACATTTCTAGTCTAGGATATACGTTTCACATTGCTGCTGACTTGGGCACTCCTGCTGCGTTCGCTTTTGATCGTATAGAAGACGCTGTTGTACAAGCTGATGAAGTAGATGGCCAGTACTTACAATTCGAAGGCGGTCTTTCTATAACAAGTAAAATTTATTTTTTTCTACTTAATTGTAAAATGTATAAAAGTGTTTATTAAATTTAATTATATTATTTTAATTTTATATGTTTTTGATCCTATTTTATCAAATGTTAAATTCGGAAATTTTCTGCATAGGTTTTCTCCTCAATGGTATTTTCAAATTGTCGACTTCATTGAAGAAAAAGCCACCGCTAAACTTCCAACAAGTCGTTAAATTTGGAAATTATCTTCTTTCACGACGTTCCGTGCAAACTACGAAAGGTGTTGCGAACTTATTGTCTGCTTTGACCACTCTAGCAGTCGAGAGTCCCGAGAAGCCTGTTTGCATAACGTTGATTGATGGAGGAATCGTTATATCAAATCAACAGCCATTGGTTACGGTCAAAGTTTGCGATATTCTCGGCAACGCACTGCCGTCTGTGCCCAAAGTTGTAGCAAATTCCGCTACGAGAGTGGGTGACGATGTTGTTGTTCTCAGTAACGAGAATCTGCAACCATCTACAACGGACAAGTAAGCACTCAAACAAATCTTAACTTATTTTAACTCTTGCTAAGATTAAATAGAACTTATAGGTCAAATATCTTAAGCTTAGTAAGTTTCAATAATTTTGTAGCAGTCATATCTTAGTATCTGGCATTTTGGCCTGCATTAAAAAAAATATTAAAAATTCCTACATTGACTTCTTTCAGTGCCAAAACAATTAATTTATAACATAGTCCCCCAAGACTTTACTGTGTCAGCGTATTCATGTTGATATCAGCTATACATTGGGGCATAGAAATAACTGTTGAACAAACCCTTTAATCTTTTTTTTCAAATATAATCAAGGTTAAGAAATTCAACAAACAATACATATCTTAAGCTGATTCAGAGTCAGATCTTAACTTTAAGATTGTCTTAATTTTCATTCTGAGATGCTTTGTAGTCAAAAAAACGACTCGTATATCTTAAGATGAACTTAAAATAGTCTTAAATATAAGATGAAGTATGAATCTCGGTTTCTTATTTTCCTCGTTATGTGTTTCCTGCTGTGAAATAAATTTCACTTTATTTACAGAACTCTGTTCACGATGAATCTTATGAATGTAAAGCCGGATCGCGGGTTCTACAAGATATCGATAACAGCTGCTTCCGTTACAAATACGATCACAGTGAAGGTCTTATCTGAAGCAATACTAGATTACTTGGAAATCGGTACTGGTGATGCCGATCAAACCACTCAACCGAAACTTACGAAGTAAGTTTATTTACAATGATATTTAAATATTGCTCTTGTATATTTTATATCTTTGAGGAGATTCAAGTTGACTATTTCTTACATTTGATTTCGATGATTAATTTCAGAATAAATACGGAATCTCTGTCGGGCAAGCTTGATCATAAAATAGAAGCTGATTCTCAGCAGAAACTAGTCATGCGATTTTTGCTGCGCGATTCCGCTAATAAGAAACCAATGCGTGTGCATCAAGCCTTCGTGCGTCTTACGTCAGTTTCTTCATCCGCTAATGACAAGCGAGGTCACGAAATCTTTTTTGTCGCCGAGCCTGATGCTACTCATGTTTATAAATTCGATATGGTAATTGCCTTTTTAAGTTTTGACATTGTTTCTGTGTTATGCTGTTTATCGAGTAGATAAATTTTAATACTGATTAATAAATACAATGTCGGGGATATTCTCTTGAAGAAAAAAACCTACATTTAACATATATTTTAGCCGGTCGGAGCAGCAGCTACAAATTTTGCTTACCAGAGTGGAGAATATAACATCGAGTTGATCATTGGTGATGCGGTGATCACTAATCCATTCCAATTTAATGTTGGCACGGTTACTCTAAAATTCCCGGAAGTAACTTCGGTAGATAGTGTGGACAAGACGTCTTATAAACAAAAGCCAAATGTATACATCACAAAACCGGAAATAAAGGTAAATTTTTAGAATATTTATTATTTACAATACGTATGCCAATGCTCGTTAGTGACAGAGGATTGTGCGATGATTTTGTCACCTCCAAAACATTGGCAGAGTATCATGTGTCGAAGCATAATAATATAAACCACCATTTTGTGTGTTTCTGCTTTGACAAACAGTTTATTTGAAAAATAATTTATTTAACGCATTCTTCTTATAACGTTAAGCGATATATTAATGGTTTTAATTTCAGCACATGTTCCGTGAGCCTGAACGTAGACCTCCGGCGTTCGTATCGAATTTATTTACAGGACTTTGCTTAGCACCACTCCTGTTGCTGGTGATTTTATGGGCAAGGCTTGGTGTAAATCTCTCGAACTTCCCTCTTTCCCTCAGCGCAATTACTTTCCATCTTGGATTAGGAGGTAAATGTCAATTTGTTGTTGGTGACACACATTGCGCACGCGCGTGTGTGTGTAAAATATAAATACATGATAATGTAAAATTTCTGTTTGTATAATGTGCCCGATAATTGCTTGACAGAAGATGATATATAATCTATCTGATTTCATCGGGCGCATAGTAAAGTGATGTTTTTCACAAATGTGATGAAACTTCTCTCGTCGCATTTGTAGCCCGTAATTCACTACAAATCATTTATTTTATTAATGAATCGTATAACAGCAACGCAATGAAAATAATTACGAATAACGTCTCGTTTTCAGGCATCTTCGTACTGTTCGGTATTTTCTGGCTGAAACTCAATATGTTCGTCACGCTGAGGTATCTTCTTGGTTTCGGCCTTCTCACATTCCTCGCTGGCAACAAGATGCTGTCTCAGATAGCGCACAGACACAAGTCACTATCGTAATGTGTATTTTAATGTGTGAAGACTATAAAAGCAACGCAATTTTTTAAAGTGCATAATAAATAGAAGACTGCTGTGAAACAAGTTCCAAGATGTCGGTCGAAACTTGTTGAAGTAGTAGGAAAGACATCGTTACGCTGTTCTTTCATTTTGTCACAGATGTATATAAAATTGCAAGATATTGTTTATTTTGTTTATTATATACATTTCTTCACACACCATTAATAACGAGCTGTTCGAGTTTAGCTGTAAGTGTGAATATTGTTTGTTTTTGTATTACATTTATATATTATATTTATATTATATTGCCACTCTAATGATTACAGGTTTATAATTGAATAACAGCTAGAATTGTAATCCTATTGAATTGAATTACAAGTCTAGACTCTATATAGCTATAAAAATAAAAGGATAAATTAATCGTATAATTTTTAATAAAACTATTAAATGTTCTCGCTAAAAAAACAAAATATAAAAGTTTATATAGAATAATAATTTTATTTTTTATTTTACATATTTGTTTATCAACTTATAATCATCGTTTTAAAGTTAAATCTATTGTTTATGTAAAACTATTATATTGTTTAGTTATATATAATTTTATATATGTTTAGAAAATTTGTCGCAATAATATAGTTGTCACTATTATAATATAGTTTTAAAAGGTATAAACGTGCACTTTAAAGAATGAAAATATTGCACTTTCCAAAACTGAAAATTTATTAAAGAACAATTATATGTATTCTTATTTCTCATTTGTTCTTTCTGCCTTTTGCGTTATATAAGAATTTAGACATTCGCGCAAGTAATTTGCCTCGAACTTCAATTTATTTCGCTCCGATCGCATTTCATCGGTCATTATTTGCACGAAACTAAATCGCCGCCAGAAATTTGTCAAATCTTGAAAATCTTCCGTAATCTAATAATCGTAAAAATCTAAATCTGTTATTTAAATGTCTTATCGTGACGTAATACACATTATACAAAATATATAATTGACCTGCCGAGCAACATTCCAATCTGGTAAATCAGAGATTTCCGACGAGGGAGTCATCGGATGTTTTAGTTTTATACGATCGACGAACGGAATTATTTTCTCATCTTGTGTTTCATACTTGCGACAAATTTGCATCAATGCGAGCAGACGTTTACCTTTGGTTAGAAGACGCTCTAGATGTTTCATCGTTTTGTTATATTCAATCGATAATGTTTTTAATTGGTCTTTATCCTTAACTTGTTCTGAAAGAGTTTCATATACATATAGAAAAATTATTAAAAAACCAGATAACAAAAATTCACACCTGAGATGAAACGATTTTTTACAGTCCAATAAGCATTTTGAAAATAATTGTGCTCGGTCAGAATATCAGAAATTTCTTTTTTAGACGTGGCGTCAAACATTATTGTTTTATTCTCAAATTTCTGTATTTCTTCAAAGAGATTTGTCGTGTGCAATAATTGTTGGGCTATTACGAGCTGATTCTTATCGTCTTTCTCCTTGAGTGCATCATAATGCTTACGACGATTCTTTGTTTCTGAAGTGATATCATACTGATTGATATTATATTAGCTTGTGTAGAAAACAGTATACCAAAATTAAATTGCATTTAATAGATAGCAAGTTAATTGAATTACAAATTCGTGGTTCAAGTTCGATTGACAGATTGTATATTAATTTTTTTTTCAGCAGAATTCTACTGAACGGTTTCTAAGGCTCAGCTATTCATAGCAGCCAATTATGGCTGCCATGAAGTCAGAAATTAATATGTATACTATATAAACAAGTAATGTGTTTACGTTTAAAAAATAAAATTGATATCTAATAAAATTCCGAATATTGCAAAACAATCATGTTAAAAAAAAAAATATTCACTATATAAAATTTATAAGTCCTTGTTTACTATTCTGATAATCGGATAAGACTTGTTGCAAGGTCTGCCAGGTACTTTGCAGCTGATTTTCAAGTTGCGTTGCAGAAATTCTACGAATATTCTCATTATCTTCCACAAATGCATCTACCTTACCTGTCAAAGAACAAAAATCAGACATTATCGTATTATCTAATGTCGTTTCAGAACTCATGAGTATCTGATGAGTAAATATTTAAGCATAAATTAATTTGCATTTTATACACACGCGCAGCGATAACACGTAACATTGGAAAAGTGTGAGAAACGGAACAACACGTACTTAATACAATGCCTTTGACATTGTTCAACGATTCTTCCATTTCTCGTTCAACTCCATGAGTGATTGATTGCAACAAAATCTCATCTTGGTTTTGCCGACTGTAGAGTTTGTTCATTTCAACGTCCGTCTGGTCGAGCGTTTGTTTTAAAATTCTTTCGTAATTCCCTTCCTCTCGTTCCATTCTCTTCTTATACGTAATCAATAACTCATCTATCGCTTCAGCGTGCGCTCTTAGATTTCTCTGATATTGCTCTTCAGCCTCGCTCAATTTGTCCATTAGGAAACTTATTCTGTGGAAAGGTCATATACACAAAAAGTATATAAAAATATCTCTAAAGAATATGCAAATTTCTTCTAAAAGAAAAAATATCAAAATTTCCTTATTCTCAGTGAATTGCATTTAAATTAAAACTCAGACACCTTTAAATACCAAAGATGGTTTATTATAGTTATGTTATACGTTATTATAGTAAGTAAAACTTCATGTTGGAATTGTTTGAATAGTTATTTTCCCTTTCGCATAAAAGAATCAACATTTATATGGAGTTAGATAAAACTGTTTAATGTATTGAATGTATTAAGTGGCAACCTTAGATTTGCTCATTATTCATAAGTTATGTGGTAATATTCAAACTCTCATGATAAATAAGTTTGACTGTGTGTGTGTGTGTGTAAACCAGTTTGACACACAAAGATGACCTGTAACTTTTGATGTCAAATGCCCGGTCAAAATTCCGCCATGCGACTTCCACGTCCTCGACGATCTGCGGCATTTTAATCCTCATCACCATCTCACGCCATAGAGTGCGGTAACGCATTGTATTTAGAGCACCCATACGAATCTCCCGCATTATTTGTTCTTTCTTCGTCATTCTGGCTTGTTCCTCAGTTTTTCTTTCTTTAACTCGCCGTGTTTTTCTTTTCCTCTTTTTTTAATCAAAGCGAATCACTTTTATGAATCACTTTGCAGTTATTACATTTATATTACTACAAGAATCCTACAGTTTTACTTTTATTATACAGTTTTGTATCTTATAATATTCAAAAGAGATTTTTAAATAAAAAAGTTCACATTTGACATGTGTGTATATGCTATAAAAGTTTTATATATATGTAGACTTGCTAAAATAAGTAGATGTATTGTTTTTTACTCACTGTTGCACGCATTTTTATGTCGCGTCGTAATAAAACAGAGCGTGAATGTCTAAGCCTTTCTCAGTTAAAATTTTTAGATAGATAAATGTTCGGTTATAGTTCTCTATGCAAACTACACACTTTTTTGTGACATACGTGTGCATTTGTATTTAATTTGAATAATTTCAAAAGTCGTGTTTTAA
Source organism: Pseudomyrmex dendroicus (assembly GCA_014825645.1). Lineage (NCBI taxonomy): Eukaryota > Metazoa > Arthropoda > Insecta > Hymenoptera > Formicidae > Pseudomyrmex > Pseudomyrmex dendroicus. Next base: position 25,382 of record QVNZ01026244.1, read on the forward strand.
CATTCCTCTTTCTCTCTCTTTCTTAATGAGAATATTTTGCGCTGAATTTGCATACGCATGTGACTTGGTTCCGTTTTAATGTTTTTTTTTCGCACGAAGTTGCATCCTATTAGAGAACAGGTATTCTTTCAATGAGAGATAAGATCAATTTGATCAACTCGGATTAATTTAATCGCACTGATTAATTTCGCGAGTTGTAACTATAACCAATTAAATCAATCAGAATTGGTTCACAACTTGTTCTCCACAAGATGTATGCAAAATAGCAACAACTGTTAAAATATATAAGAATAAGAAAGTGAAATTGTCTTTCACGATGGTGTAATCAGGTATAATTAAATTAACACATCTTATACACACTGCGTTAATATTAGCTCATTAACGGCGAGGTCACATTATATAGCAATTTACATAGAGAGAAAAGTCACGTGACACGCATAGCAAGAAATGGTAATTTTATGGCCAATTTCAATTGCTTCGCGTTTGAACGCGTTGTTAAAATTCTGATGGTCAAGTTTACACGTAATTACAGTGTGTGGCGACTTGGAGCTGTACAACGTCATTTGTATACTAAATGTGTGTGTATTCTTATTATTACCAACAATCTTCACACAAAAAAATCGAACAATAAAATAGAAATGCAGATGTAAATAGAAAGTTTCATCATAGCTGCGTCAATAGCATCTAAATTAAATGACTATGTCTGATTTCGTTAATAATGCTCAAAAAACTCGGAAAAACACAAGCTTTATGAATAAAACATTGATCATTGAAAACCTGGTTTAAAAATTGTGAACAACAGAACAGTAAATCTTTTAGACTATACAATATACGTTTAAGATCATATTATTTATGGTGACATTTATGTAAAAAAGATCAAATTAAAGTAGAATATACAATAGGATTTTTTTGACAATAGATATTTTTTAATTGTTCTTTCTCTGATACTTATTGCGTTAATTTACATGCCTACAGTGTAAAATGACGGCACTCTCTCTACATACAATTACAGAAAAAAAGTCAATTATCCAAGTAATATCCGGAATTTCCAGAAGATGTTTATGCTAATTTCTGTGTCTAGCAGTCGCTATTACGTAAAAACGTAAATACCCATGGTTATCAAGGTCAGCTAAAAAAAATGAACTCGCTCTTTCTCTCGCTTTTCTCTCTTTTTCTCTCTTCTCTATGCTTTAATAATATATATATTTATATTTATATTTATACATATAATATTTAACAAATTTTTCTTAAAATTTAGATACACATTCCTATAAGTATAATATTATTTAATATCAAGTAATATTCTGATCATAGTCTAGAAATATTAATGCAAAGTAACAAAATAAAAACAAAATGCGCAATTAGAATATTAAATATATAACAAAACTGCGCTCAGAATATTATTTGATATTTAATAATATTATTATAGAAATATACTTCTGCTTTTCATAAAACTATGCCGTCTTGAGACAAACTGTATATTATATACAAAAAAAAAACAACTGTAATATTAGAATAAATATTCCAGATACACAAAATATTTTTTTCCAATATGTATGAAAAAATGTGCGAGAATCTTTCGTGTCAATGGAGTTTGAAAGTAAAGTGGACAACGTCCTAAAAAAATAAAGCAGACTTCTCTGTTCGGCAATTCGACTTCAAATTCAAAATTCTTGTCGAGTCACTAGGTAAGTTTAATGTCAGCATGTTAAAAGAAACGAGTCTTTGCATTATAATTCGGTTTAAAAGAAAGAGAAAATAACTAGTTTTTCAGAAAGGTATTCAGATGAAGGAGACAAGGATATAACATCTTTGCGAGGAATTTGACAGAAGTTTCCGGTGGTAGGGTAGACTTGTCCCATCCTATAAAAGTCTTTGGATCTTTTGCTTCGAGAAAAGTGAGTCTTCATCAGTCAACGTGATCTAAGGTATGTGTCAAACTTGCTCTTGTGCCATGCAAAAGAACATAGAAAGTGAAACTTGTAGAGAGACTGGCTTGATATAGATCAAAAGTTGTGATAATTTGGTGAAGTTCTTTAGATTTTATCTCACTGTTAAATTATAAAGTTTAAAAAAATTGTTCTTTTTACATGTACTTCATCCGGAAATAAATAAGCAAAAAATATACCGGCAGATTGGCAGCTGTTACATGCTGCCTTTTTTGCGACAAATTGTATGTTTTTGACCGATTTTGTTATCAGAGAATATACGAGTGTTAAAAAAAAATTCCAAATACTGTGAAAAGAAAATTAGAGAAAGCTACAATAATCAAATTGAAAACATTAATTATAAACAAAAACCTAATGCAAAATTAGTTATTTTATTATCCATTTTAATAATCTCTTCTAAGATTTTATTTCTGTTATTTTCCTCTTTTCAGATGAGGCGCATTATAGTGCTGGCTGCTTTGTTAACTGTGATTTACGCTCGAACGACCATGCCTAACGAACAGGCCGTGCCGCAAGAAGTGCTAATAACTTCTATAGCATCGGCGGAAGATAGCACATCCTCTGAATCGAACGAGGTAGCTGAGGCACAGACGCGCACCAAGAGAGCGCCAATCATAGGAAAGGCACTCTTAGGCGGAGCTCTTTTGGGTGCCGGAGCATTGGGCGTCGGAGCATTGGGCGCCGGTGCTCTGGGCGCTGGAGTTCTGGGCGCCAAAGCTCTGGGTGTCGGACTCGGTGCTGGATTGTACAAGGCTAAATAGTAAGTTATATATGTTACACAATATTAAAAGTTCAAATAGTAGTCTAATTACTCTAATTCTGATAACACTCCGATCAGAGTTTGCTGTATCAAAAGTTGTTTGTCAAAAGAAATATCAAGAGATTGAACTCTGTTAAATGTATTTCGATAAAATGTAATTTTTCTTTTAGTTATGGCAACGGATACGGATACGGATATGGATATCCCCATTACTATGATAGTCCCCCCTATCATTATCATACTCATTACCATAATCATCCCTCTTATTATTCTTATCCTAATTATCATTACCACAACTATGGACCGGCTTATGGCTATTGGTAAATTGACAATTGACAATATCTTTGTGAATGGCGTGCTACACATGAGTAAGAGTTTTATATATATATATAAACTAATGTAAGCCGCACATGTTTCAAATATTTGTAATTCCTGATCGTATATTGTTATATAAATTATCTTAAAAATATAAATATTATGATAACTTTGAAACAATTTAATTTATAATAATCAACTAACGTGCTTTATTTTTGTAGATTTCATTGATGGAAATGGAAGGTACTTGCTGTGCATATATTTCCATTGACTCGTCTTTATTTATTTACGACGAAAGCTACCTCTTCTATATACAATGTATGCTTGTATAATGCTTGTATATACAATGTTGCACACAAGATTTACTTATTGGAAATTGTTTTATATGTTTATAATGCGATAAAAAAGCAAAATTACTACAATTGTCATGTGTTTGATATTTTAAAGTACAGTGAAATCTCTAAATAAAGTTACATAAACCTGAATAAACTTGTCATCATAGCCAGCTCATTTTCAATTTATTTCTTACGAATTAATGACGTATCTTAATATAAAACAATTACAGTAAAAAATTTTACATATATACATATAATATATATATACTTAAAGATCTAATATGTCCAATTTTGCTAATCTATATTGTCGTGTTTGAGTATTTCTTACAAGGACAATATTGGATTTCTTACTACTCATTGCAAGCAACGAAGGCAAAGTAACATATCCGATGCCTATACCTTTTGCTCGGCTGAATGAAAAATGACCTTCGGTCAGATATCCCATGATCTCTCTGTCACAAGAATAGCGAACTTCTTTACATTCCGGAAGAAATAATTTCGACATTTTTTCCAAATAGTCCGATATAATTTTGCGATGTTGCGACAGGCTATTGAGATGGTCGCACTTGTCTAACTTGCCGCCGGATTCTTTCAATGATTTCAATAAATCGTGTCCTACCGCTTTCAACAAATTGTTTCCTAACGCTCTCTTCTGTCGAACTCTCTGCCGTCTTAATCGCTTCAACAGCGTCAAATGGTTCTTCCGCAAAGTTTTACGAGATTTCTCGTTTGGATCGACATGATGTTTCTCTACAGGACCGGTCCACTTCTTGTCGCTTTCAAACGTTTTCAAATCTTCAGCCGTTGGCATGCATATGATCGCGAACTTCTTTGGCAATCCTCTTCCTATCATCGATACATAAACGCAAATCAAACAGTTTTTATATTTCTCTATATCTTGAAAATCAGATTGTATATTTTGAACCAACTGGGAGTTTTTATTTTTGGTATACGGACAAATACTCGCTCGCAAATGTAGTAAGAGTTCACGATTTCTCAAAACGTAATAGTTCTCACCACCTGACCACTCTCTCGTCAAAATTTTCCAATTGCAGAAGAACGGACTGCAAATTCCGAATTTAGTATAATTAATTCTTTTATTAGGTGGATAACAAAAATATTTCTTAGTTAATTCCTCTTTTGTACTTGATGCTTCTCTCATGTAAGCAGAACTATCGGGATCATTGACATCGGGTGTGTTTCGCTTCAAAGTTTCGAAAGCTATCGATCTTGATTCTCGAAGCGCTCCTACTCTCGCGCATCGCAATATAAGCGCAAGCCAAAATGGCATTGCCCATCCCGATGGAATAATAATGTCTATACTAGAACCCAAACCTGTTAATACAAATATCAATATATTTTTATGAATTAAAAAAAGAAATACACAAAATTAACATATGCACATACCTGTAATATTTCCAGGCTTTTGAATAAGAAGAATAGGTATTTTTGCCATAATATCTTCACTGAGATACTTGTCATTTGATACTCCAGGTACAAGGCACTCACTTCTGAAGTTGTTAATTGTGCCTGTAGATACACAAGAATTACTCACAACACGACGTATTTCCACATCCCAAATAGGAGAACAGTTTGAATTATTTGGCGATTGGGTGAGTAAAGTTAATTGAGAAATTTCTTTTACTGTACACTTTGTTCTTTTTATGGGTAAGTAAAAGCGTGGGTCCAAAACAGTCAATCCAATGATCAAATTGGATGATAAGCAATTTAGTGATTCTGAAGACTCCATTATTTGCCACAGCTGTTTCTGTGCTTTAAAAGCTTCCATATTTTCTTTGTTTTTGTAGTATTTAATATGCCATGTTTTTTCCTTAACTTCTTGTATACTTGAATATTTGGATGTCACAGTGTTTTCTTCATTCGTTTTATCAATTTCCATCTTTTCTGTAGATTCCAAAATATTCTTGCCTTTACATATGTCAGGTGTTTTATCACTTAACAAGTTCTGGGTCTGTTCTTGTTGTTCTGTAGTATCCATTTCTGACAAAAAATCTGACTCAGTCAACGATGGTAATCGTAACGCTTGTGTCAGCACATTTAAAGTTAATGGTCCATAAAGTCGAAATCGGTTTAATGCACCTCTCAATATATTCATTTTACAGCCTGCGTCATTTACATATGTTCCATGTAAATTAGATGTGGTGTGAGCTGTATCTTTTTCATTATTATCTTCTATAAAATTAAAGCTCGATACAATTTCATTGAGAACATCATCATAGAAAGCAGGATGTATCCAGATCCAAATAGTCCTGATATCCAATTTCTTTGGTTTCCAGAAAAAATCCACATTACCAATAGGAGAATGTGGATATCCATTCTTTTTGAAGAACATTAAAGTGCCTTCTTTATGACCCGTAGTGTATTTTTTTGCTGCAAAAGTTAATGCAGACGGATTGCAATGTGTCTTTAAAGTAGTTTTTAACAAACTTTCCTCTCCTTTTATTTCAACACAAGTGTAGTAAGAAATGTCCTGTAATAAGCAATGCTTTTCGACAGCTCGATAATTAGCTCTGAAACATTTGTCGTTTGGATAACTCGCAATTCTATATCCCCATTTGTCAATCATGTGAAAGCGCTTTGCATGCCAAATATGAGTTTCTAGCCAGATCTTATTACGTTGTCTACGTCCGTATTCAGAAAGTAACATGTGCGGTCTTCTCCGATATTTTCGGGACGGTCGCTTGTTCACCTGGATTGTACTTTTGCCGTTTGCAGATTTTGTCATTTGCGCCAAATGCGCTTCTCGTAATCTACGTGGTAATCTTTTGACATTATGAGACATAACACGTCTGCGCATATATACAGGAAGTTTTTGAAATATTAATTTGGTTTGCTTGGGATTCTCTGTGTAAATAATAAAATATACCAATAAAGATGAATTTAAAACAATTTAAAAAAAAAAAAAAAACATACCTAGTGAACTTGTCATCGCAGAAATTTCACGGGCTCGCGCCGATACAAATTGCATAATAGACACATCATGTGGAAGCGACTCAGATCCTCCCAAAAATGCGTCAAATTGCTTCTTCTCCATTATATTATTTATTTTTTGTCACTATATTCCGCACTGTGTAATAAATTTGTACAATTTAATTACTTATGTGTATGGTTTTGCTTTGCTTTTTAATAACTTTTCAGGCTCCAGCGACGTCCATTCATACACCAGCTTATTCACCCACGTGTATCAGATGAAAACAAACGATAACTGTGGATAACTGAGAGCATGCTGAAGGCCTTTATGGGCCTTCTACAATAAGATATTAGTAATAAATCAGAAATCAGAAGCAAGTTGTAGCGAGTCAGTAGTGCGTTATAAGA
>QVNZ01026245.1:0-67046 GCA_014825645.1 Pseudomyrmex dendroicus
TCACAAATATCGACAGTAACAAATACGTTAATGTATAGAAAGCTATGTATCTTCGGTAGAACGCAAATTGCTGCATTACGTGAGACGTACAAACTATATCGCTATTGAAAAGCTTTTTCGAGCAACAGACATTACGTTACACATATGTCATATAGATTGGAAACGCTGTGTGGAGCGTTTCTGGGAATTTTCTAGATCGCATGACACATTGCAACTCGAGTCTTTTGCTGGGAAGTTTCGTTAGCGCTCTGTGTGTGTCTCGAAAAATGAACAGGCGGAATTGTTTTAACAAGAATCGATGCTACAATGTAAATTGATTACGTTAATCTCAATAATTAATCAGTCTATAATCGGCAATACGAAGTAGAAGTAAGAAATAATAACGTACTTAAGAATCTCGATTGGCATTATTATATGTGCGTGTTAGCGCGCCGGCGACGAGAGGGAAAGAGAGTAGCGCACCGATGAGAGAAACGCGATGAATGAAAATCCGCTTTATCGCGCTCGTAAAGCCGAGCAGCGAACGAACGAGGAAGCGGTCGCTCGCGTGCCGTCGGAAAGAATTTTTCGTATAACACTTTTGAGACTATCTTAAAAACAAACGACAATTTGTAGAGACCCGGGACACCACACTGTGTTTACTAAACAAAGCGAGATAAATATTACTTCTTCGTTCTGCGTGCGCGCGATTGAAGATAAGCTCAAGATTTTCCTCGTTATGTTGAAAATAATAGTTGGCAACAATTGACGCGTCCGCGTGGCAGATATACAGAATATTTACGCGCATATTCGTGTGCGTTTTATTAATATTTGTATGTAATTATCACGGTCCTGTATGTTATGTGGAACTTGACTTGTCAAATATACGTATACACACAAACATATGTGATTCAAAAGTCGCGAGCCATTTGGAAACACCGAAGGTGTGGGATATATTCATGAAAACGTAAACATCCAGTTCCACTGATAGTAGACTACGAGAAACGTAAACATCCAGTCCACTGATTTTAGCGGAATGTTTGTGTATTCTTTTATCACACACACGTACACACGCACACATACACATTTGTGACCTCTCTTGTGCCTTTTATCGTACAAAATCCTCTCGGTTGCGGAACGAAATCGCGGATTATGAATTAGTGAGAATATGTAACACCATTTAAGCAAACATAATAATCTAATCGGGAGAGTGAAAGAAAGAATATCCATCCACAATCCCAATTACTTACATGAACGATGATAAAGCGCTTCATTAACACGTAATCATCGTTCTCGTTGAAAAAAATCGCCGAAATATCACGAAGCGTTTAGTTAGAATTAACTGTTGTGACAAAAAAAGAGAAAACAAGAGACGACCGAAAAATCGTAAACAACACTGCGGCCGCACTGATTGCTTCGCACGATTTACAACAACGACGACGAGTTCTCTCGTCCGTTTTCGCCGGAAGTCCCGATGAGTCCCCGGGGAGATTGTGTAGACGAAGACCCTTTCCTGCCGTCGGTCGTCACTAAGGGCGCTAAGTGGCTCAGCTGTTGCGCGCTTGTCATCCTTCTGAGATGAGAGACCATCAGTCGGCGGTCTTACTTACCAGGGACGACGCCTCGTGCCGGCGCTTTTCTTAATGAAAATAGTGCGCCGGCCGATGGCCGAGTAGTGTGTCACTGTCACTCGGAAACACATTAGAACTCGGGTTTCGATACCGAACATCGTTTCGACTATATATTTCTCTTCATCCGTCGCGTCTATCCGAGGAGCAATCGCAAATTTTCCTTGTCGACTTTGATACTCGAGTTAGTCTCTTTCGATACATTATGTCTCAACACGTAGACTTCGACACGATATGTATCTATTCATAGATACATGGAAAGATAAGACAGACTCTTGATAATTGAATATTTTGTGTTCATTTTCATCAGATTAAATTTGTGAACATCTGCTGTAAACTATCGCGGAGATATATCTCTTATCAATTACGTTACAGAGTAGATTGGAGTTTTATTTTGACACGTGAAATATACATATATATGTATTGGAATTGTTGATGAGTCAGTTGACCCAATTCCGTGTGGTTGCGATACATAATGACTGATTAAGCTTTTCATCGCAGATTATCGGAAACGCTGATTAAATGTAATATGGTTTTTTTGGTCTGTTACAGATTTTGTATTTCAAAATTGGTCTCTCGCCGAGACATTCCGTTCCGTCATCTGCGTGAAGATTATAAGAAGAAACGCGCGCGGGATAATCCTACGATGTACTGTCTCATCGTACTGCGTAAGCAAAACGAGTTCTGTAACCCCTTGTAAAACGAACATGTACGATCTTGTGTGATTTGTGTCGTTTACGAGTGTCTCGCGCGCTTGATTTCTCTTGGAACTTGAAGAGCATGAGACAGAAACGATTATTTGACTTGAAATAGTGTCAGTGAAATAAAAGTTTGGGAATTCCCGCGCGGGACGTTATCTCGGAAAGTTTTTTAATCGGAGGATCGCACGGTCTCCGTCGGCAGTTGCAATTGTGGAGAGCTCGATCAGTGATTGGGAGGAGTTGCAGCAACAGCAGCATCGTGTAAATGTAGTGGCGACGGCCGACGCCTTTATGAATTACACGTCCGTGGACAGGTCCAGAATGGTATCGCACATCGTACCTGTTTCTGGGGTAAGTTGGAAACCCATTCACATATATTTGCAATATATTTTTGTTCAAAGAAACTTAGAAGAACACGAATTGAACGAACTTATTGATTATAATTTCTTCATCTTAGTATAGTGCAATTATCTTACTGTTATCACTGAAAAAATTGAGTTTTACAGATATTTAATATAAGAAATATAAATTTGCACACACACGATATCTGACATGAAAAGCATTGCTATTTTATTTGTGTGTATGCAAATGATAGTTTTAGGAGTATGATCTTCTCGATGAAGTAAACAAAAATCTATTATACACATCACTCTGTTGGTTATTAAATGATTTTTTTCATTGGGTGTCTTTTTCGTCTCGTGGCGTCGACGCAAGAGAGACGAGCTTGACATGTACGCTCTTCGTTATCTTTCAACAGAGAAACAAAAAAAAAAAAAGAGTCGGAGGTCGTGATCTCGAAAATTTCACAACGACTCGGCGAGATGTCTTCGCGCAAAGATCTATTTCTCGATATAATTTTGCACAAAATCTCAGAGCTCGTCCTAACGATCTGTGTGTCTGTGTATCTGAAGTTACGTTACTATTCGTTCATTTTTTTTACACTTACATTAGCAAATATTTCTTTTGCAATAAGAAAAAAGGGAAAAGAATGTGAAAAGAACAATTGTATGAACAGAACTCTCTTTTTCAGAACTTTTTCTTGATGCGTTTCCCGATTTGCTGAATAAAACATTGATGAATTTTATTGTCATCAATATGTAATATCGCGTTGCTTGTAATACTTGTTATTTCTTTCCGTTGTGATCGCTGAATGAATTAATAAAAGTGGGTTATCGTCATTTTATTGATTAATCGGAGGTCATAATCGACTTCGCGAACACGAGCTAAAAAATCGATCGCAGCTCTAATTATTGGCCGGTTAACATACTGTTTAATCACATTTTTAAGGATTTTAACGAAGAAATTAAACATAATAAAATAGACTGTTGAATTTTCGTCTATGGGAGACATTATTTAGATTATTTGCTTATTCATCAAGTAACCACAAAAAATCGAGATCGATGTTATTGACTAATTTCATAAGCCAACTTGATACGAATTTTTCGGTAGAGCTGTCAATACGCGTTTTATACTTTTTTCATTTGTTTTTGACAAGTTTATCATATCCATAAAAATTAACGCGCTCCTATCAAAGCCGCGATAATAAAATGCACTTTTCTGATCGTTGATCCGTGTCGATCTCGTAATTTACCACGAAAGTTTTGAGTATCCATGCAAAACTCTATGTAATATACATGAAGATTTACCAATTTGCAAACTTCAACCAGAAATGATAAGATTTGTTTTTATGTTATTTTTGGCTCGGACCAAATTATCATAACAAACTATATTTGCAAATTACAAGCTATTTTTTTTTCTTTTTATCAGTGTGTGATAATTACGCTATTTGTAATTTTAAAGCGCAAATATCTTTACATGAAACTTTGTTATATAAAACTTATTAAATTATCTGTATCGTGTATATACTTCTCTCTTTGTCACTCTTTACATTTCTTTCTTTATCTCTTCTTTTATCTCTTCTAGAATATATATTTAAACATATCGGCGGAAAAGAGAAAAGATCATTTGTTTTTCCGTGTCTTTAATCAACTATTCGCCGACATGTGAAAGAGAGCAATACCGAAATTCATCGTCTACTTGATGATTCGCAAAGTGACCTAGGAGTCTCGTAAAACTGGATCGCAAATTAACGATCTAGCGAGATCGTAAGTTTTGCTCCAGCATAATACGATGTCACAACACCGAGTCGGTGTTTGTAAGCTTCCGGTGACGGCACTTCAAACATCGCAAGAACATCAAGCCAAAAGTCTTTTGGCTTGTCGTGTCTCTCTTTATTTCTCTCTTTTTCTTTTCTGGTTGTTTCGCGGAAAATTCTTTATTTCCGCTTACGTCGGTGATTTCTCAGTTCGTTTACCCTCATCATTTGAATTCTACTATACGAGAAATTCTACTTTATTTTAAGATGAACTGAATTTGCGTTTCGGCGATGTCGTCGTACTTTATAGAAGATTTATGCTGCGCGCGCTACGTTTCCCAAGCCTCTTCTCGCAAGATATAGTTTCCAATTCGTCACATATGTTCGCACACGTTGCTTTTATATTATACACAATTTTGATGTATTTATTTGCAAGTGACAAGTAAATTTATACTTTTGTATCTAGTGCTATACAAGTTTCAAAATGTGACGAGATTTCTGCGTGCGTGTGCGCGCATGACTGTATAATGTTTGTATATAAAATGACCTCACGTGTCATCACACACGATATCGATTATTTATTGTTACACTATAATACGAAAAAAATGATTACTCATCGTACATTCAAAAAAAATATATATACGCACAAAGTTTAGCTGAATTATGTAAAAACAAAAATAACATTGTGTCTTAAGTTTGATGTATGTTTTATACGCAACAATAAAAAAATAAATAAATAAACGACGAAAACGATTTATCTTTCAAGTCGGAAACATTTTTAGGAGCTGCAGCAAGGAAATGGCAACTTGAACACTGCAGGACTCGTCGTCATAGATGACGTTCATTCCTTGAAGATCAAACAGGAGCCATTTCAGCTCTCGCCGCCGTCACCTCTACCATCACTTCATCAAGGTATGTCTTACATTATTCCAATATGTACTTATATCTTGAAAACCAAATTCAATCCAAGTCTCACTTTCATTAAGCAAAAATTTATCAGAATCAAATATGCGTCGCGCTCTAGTAAAAATCGTACAATTGTCGGCTACAGACATAAGTGAACTGTTAAAGATCCTTTAATTAATTCCGTAATTGATTTGTCGAGTGAAAAGTAGCGAGAGAGAAATAGTATTTGAATACGAATTTTCCAATTTGAGAGGCAGTCTCGGCGGAAAGAAGCCGCGCGCGGGTTGTTACTAAAGGCCACACGTTCTAATAATACAAAACCGTAATCTCGCGCACCCGAGAAAGTGTCGTCTCGTCGTCGTTGTCGTCGTCGTCGTCGACGTCGTGAGGGAGGGCAGGGTCTTTACGCGAGGGAAGAAGAAGAGACAGAGAGAGTGATATATCGCGAGAGGCCTGTGCACGCGTGAGGAGCCGCGATCTTTCCTCGCGGCATTTAGTCACACATTCTCTCGTGCGATTATAGTCCTCTTCGAAATCGAGTCGTCGTCGACGCGCTCCTAATTCCGGTACAAATACTTCCCGATGGTGCGTTTGACGAAACGGCGGTGACGAAAAACGCATATACGATTTTAAATTATAGTACGTTCGACCCCCAACGTTATATTCCGTTCGTCTTCGTGATCGAAAGAATAACTTACTGTTGTTATCGCGTATAATACGAACGCGCATTCTTTTCATTCTTCGTTTCCGACGAGACATCGTGACTGCTTCTTGACACGGTTCCTTTCTCGACAATGGTCGACTATCGCCCTGGTATACGATCGCCCCTTTCTGGCTCGTGTTTCCGTACGCGATCGCTGAGTCGGTCGGCAAGGAACATTTACAGAAAGGATAATAGAAAGAAGGAGAGCGAGTATGAGAGAGAGAATGATAACAGTCAAGCTCTCTTTCGTCATCGGGATCTCGTATTACGAGATTTTATTATTCGCTAATCGCTGAATGTCCGCATAAATAGATAGGCCGAGATACGCGATAAATAAGTAGGTAATACGCCCGGCGGCTTCGCCGACATGAACTTCTCGTCGCCCAGGTTTTGATCCCTTACACTCATAGCGATGAAATCTTAGACCGGGACTATTGTTGTTCCTTCTCCTGTGTTGCAGATGCATAGAGATTACGCGTATCGTCGAAAAATAATAATTTCGAGAGCGAGTTCGAGATAAATTTATCGGAAGACGGTATATATGTTAGCGTCAAAAGCCGAAGTGAAGTTGATTCTAGAATTGACTGGCCAATGCGCGGAACAACAGTCAAAGTCCGAATGGACATTTTAGACGTATATAATATTTCCTCTGTATCACATACTATTGTATACGTGTGAACGGGGGAGGGGCTTCGCCCCTCCCTTTGCATCCCTTCAAAACCTAACCTAACCCAACCTAATCTATAATATGTCACTGCAACAATAGTGTACATTGAAAAATATGCTAAAAATTTTATTTCGGTCTTTTATGCTTTGCGAATTGACCAGTCAATCCTAGAATCAACCTCACTTCGGCTTTTGACGCTAACATATACGCAAAAGATCATTTGCGAAGGATACGCGAAAGTCAAAGGATGAAGAACTTGCAGTAATTTCTCGCGTTGTAGATTAAATATATTGATGTTCCCCATATTCGCTTATATGCCGATCACTTAAAACAATGTTAGTATTAAATTTAATACTTGATAAAAGATAGTATTACATGTCTGGTATTGGATTTAATATTAGATAAAAAGTTGATATTAACTTTAATAGATAATATAATAGATAATAATATATGTATATCAAAATTGTAAATGTAATATACAATAACGAAATTAGTTTTAATTGAAATATATTTAAATTTTATAAATAAATATAATAGTATTGATGTCAGAGTGAAATACGTGCGAAGGAGAAATACGCAAATGACGCAACAAAGACATTTATAACGATATGCAATTTTCTTACGATCAAAAAATTTTTCAAAATTGTATCGAATGTATACACACAACAGATTCGTTTGATTTGTAAAAACAAAAAATAGATGTGTCAATTGTGTGAAGTTCCGCGTGATGCGCGTTCGATCGAGTTACTAGCTCGTGTTCTATATATTGTTATAGAAGTTCGTATGCGCATATTCGTCGTTTTTAGCAACGATTATGCGCGGCGCAAGTTTATCGTGGCAATAAAGGCCGCACGATAAAGTCGTACGAAATAGCTGACACGTCTAATTATAGAGTAGCTGATTATCGCTTAAACGCTGATCTAATTAGTATTGCGCGTCGGGCCCTGGAATATTATAGTCCATTATGATGATGGAAATGTAAACGCGTTTAACTGAGAACTGTTTTTCTTGAGATTGCAAAGATATTGTGTACGCATGAACAAAATATTTGTATTATTGCTTACGTCCGCAAATTTAAACGTACTTTTACACAATTTTTTTGCAGATTTTTTGAATATTTAGTCTTTCTGCGTTTTATTTATTTATTTTGTTATTATTTTATTTATTTATTATTTTGTTTTTACACGTTTGTCGCGTCATAATCTATAGATTATATATTTTTCAAACATACAAATGTAGGGATTAAGATATTCAAAATAAGCGTTAAAAGAAGCTGTATCACTCTGTCATCAATAATAAACGCAGTGAATTCTTTTATTTGAAATAAAGTGGTTTTTTTGTTACAAACCTTCACAACAAACAAACACTTAAATCTTGCAATTAATTCATTTATTGAGAAAAGTGTAGATCGGTGACCCTGTTTATTTACTTTGAAATCAGGTCACGAATGTAATCGTCGTGTATTTTGCAAAACAAACGAGATTCGTAGTAAACAAGAGGATAATCGGTTTCGAGCAATCGCTAATTTCGCGATAAGCGAGTAATGCGCGCGAACGTTATCGCGCGAGCGGCGTTACGTTTTCTTGCTGCAGCATTACAGAAATTGACAGAAGTTGCCAAAGTTCTACGATAAGCCGCGTAATGCTGGATGTGTATTATGCGATACTTTGGCAAAGAATGAGTACGTTGAGATTTGAAACTGATGAAGCCAAATTAAAACTAAGAACGCGAAAAGATTTGATAACTTTCTGTTAATGATCTTGTGTATGTTCTATGTTGTATTCAATTAAGAAGACAATAACTCACCTGATATTTGTAAAAATTATTTCTATGCTACTTTGCGCATAGAAGAAAGTCACTATATTCTTTATTTAAATTTCTGTGTTTATTAATTCGAAATATACGACACGCGACAATCATCGGCATGACAAAGAAGTGTATAAGGAGGAACATGGCACGAATGATAGAGAGAAACTGATGAAACCGACGAACAGAGTCGCGAGGACGCCGGTCGAGCCCCTAAAAAAATATCTACCTGATATTAATATCTAACATATATTCTCGTTATAAGTATAATTCGTCTTCGTTCTTTTGTTTTTGTATTCTTTCTCGCAATCGCGGCTGCGCACAAAGAAGCTTCTCTGACTAATCAATGTCCCGAAATGTCAATTACAACGCCTGTGCGAAATAGCTTTTCTTCTTCTAGATTGAAAAATTTACTGTTGCAAAATATGATACAGATGCGTTTACTGTCGTCGTCATTGTTTCGAATAAGAACAGTATCGGCTCTTTTTTTTGTTATTTATCAAGCCAATAAAATAAATTTATCAAACAGCGAAGAAAGTGCGGAGACGTATCTGAGACGGTCGAAGTACTTATTCTCTTTTCTTTATGCGAACGTGAATTGCGTAAATCGAAAGATCCCGAGTTGTGCGCGATTCGAAACGTGGTCAAATGAATAGAAACGCGAGTCCGAGTGTCGGCGCGTTTCTCCTTTCTTGCCTCGTGACAACGACGACGTTGAGGTCGAGATTGGCTCACGCGGAAGATATCGCGAGATAAGGCCGTCGTCGCCAAGATGACCCTCTGGCCCCCGGGGGCTTCGCGAGTCTGCCTTTTATTCCCAACAAAGCCTCCTCCTCTCTGATCTCTAGCACGATGATGATGACGACGCGATTATCCTCTCGGAAACTTTTGCCTCTCGACCAGCGCAATAAAATTTCGTGCAATTAACATCGGTACTTCACGTGACGTAATTGATTATTTTGTCTTCTCGTGTGTATGTATCACTTTTGTCGTCTCTGTCGAGTAAGACGTTTTTAAAAGAGTGCGCGGAGGAACGAAAGAAAGAAAGACGGTGAGCTGCCGACGGGGTGTCGGATTTCTATCGCGAGCCAAGAACTGCCGCCGCGAGGCCCTCGAGAGCCGATTTGACTTTACCCTCATCATCTCTCATGTCTCTTTTTTTCTTTCTCTTCTTCCTTTCCTCTCGCCTCTGTTTATCGGTGATTTGAATTTCTCTTTGCGCAAAGTGCTACGATATATGTAAGTATAATGCAAGTGAGAGAGATAAAGAAATCTTTCATTAGTCGACTATTTTAAATAACGCTTTGTATAAATCTACTGTGTTTTGTTTTCTTAATTTTTGTTTTTTACGTGGAGCTAGTTGAAACGCGCGTTCTTTTGTTTGGTGTTGATATTGACATTAAAATTGTTTGCATGTAAACAATTTTATGCGGAGCGGTTTCATCTCGGAACGTACAATTAAAAAGAATCACATTTTTAGCAATACATCCGATATTAATAAAAGTATTGTATGCATTTAGAGCGCATTCGTAACCCTAATTGTACTCCGATACTTGGTCACGTGTTTTTTCCGCTCCCCTTGTTTCCCTCGTCCCGCGCCACTTGATCCTGCCAGTATATTAGCTGGTAGCGAAATCCCCATTACCCGTGATATTCCAAACGCGCGCGTGCACCCCCTAATTGAGGCCAGTCAGCGAATTAATTAAACGTGTAATCAAACACACACGCGGGGGGAGATGACGGAATCGATAAAAATAAAAATCTTTAACACTGAATTACAAGAGGAGAAAAATACAAGAAGAAGAGAATGTTTTGTTGCCATAATTTGTGACAAATAACCTCGAGAGTTCGAGTTCATTAAAACATCGCGCGCGTTAAAAACAATAATGCTAAAATTTCCTGAGATACATTTGCGGACGTTGTACATATTTATAGATGATTCGAAAAAAAAATTCAGATAAAAAATGTTCTCGAAGCTGTGAAAGAATTAATCAGCGACAATTTACTAAATGTTTATATCTCACGCGCGAGTGACTCGTATACGAATAATCCGCTATCAATAGCGAGAAATATGCTGTCGCGTATTCGTACACGCGTGCGTACATACACACGAGTGGAAACATAACGCGTGCTCTGTGTAGTACACGTCAGGAGCTGTGCATGCACGAAGGAAGAGAGAGAGAGAGAAAGAGAGAGAGAGAGAGAGAGAGAGAGAGAGAGGACGGGAGCTAGCAAGGAGCATGAGCAAGCAGGCACTAAGATCGCGATAACGTCATAAACTGTTCGCCAACACACCTGACTGCAACTGGAGATTTGCTACACGACACTCCCCGGTATACATCTGCTCCTCCCGCGCTCACGAATAGTCCTGATCCGATGAAACTGCGCGCCAGGGATTTAAGAGAGTGAGACACAACAAATGTCTCTGTACATTAATTTTTCAATTAAATTGATTAATTTAATTGATCAAATAATCGTTTGACGTATTAAGAAAGATACATATTCACGATATTTTTTGTGAATTACTTTTCATTGAATTAACTTCATTAAAGATGACAGCAAAAAAGATAAAATTTCCTTTTATTGATGAAATCGAGGGAAGATTACGTTTTCAAAATCCAAATCAAGAGCAAAAGTGTTGTGCAAGTCGCGTGGAGTTTCGCAATTTTGGGATGGAATGCGACGATCAGCTCGAGGAGACCTCGTGCTGACATAATAAATAATTACGCAAATATCGACCTTCATATATGGAGACGTGATTATTTGGGATACGAAAAAAATGCAATTGTTGCTTTTCCGTCGCCGCCGTGTTTCGCCGTGCTTGCAATTTGCACAATGTGAAATGAATTCACGGGATCGTCTACGTCGTACGATTGCGGCAATGCCAATCGAAAAAGGATTTTGATTTAAATAACTTATTGAATGTCATATCTTGATATTTCTTATCTAATCGAGTTTTTCTGACAGATTAATTCTAGTGTTTTTACAGAACATATCACACAATATATGCATATATGTATATAATATATATATTTGTTTGTGTGTTTTGTCTGTATATGTCTGTACGTATATGTGCTTGTCGGAAAATATGGTCGATGACGATGCATATGTTGAAGAGCTTAGGAATCGTACGTCTTCGAAGATGAGATGGCTGTATCTCTTTCGTTATATTTACCGTGCGAGCAGCGTGATGTCACGACGTATTGTATTTCGCTTATCGGCGCCGGATGCCGATTCCTCGTTCAACCCAGCAGCATTTCAGGAATGCGAATGCCATGATTTTCTATACCGTCGGCCTTAAGCCAACGACGATGAAGACAGCGACGATGACCTTCGCTCCGGAGATCGACTTTGCCCCTCGGCTAATCGATATACCTTCTACGCGTTACACGTCTTGTCTGTTGTTTCCGTTTCTTTTCGCGTCGTCATATGTATATCGCGCACGAGATTGCCTTCTCGTTGAACTTCCGGTCGATATCAAGTTGACATTGCTCGTTCGAAAATCAGTTTTTTAAGTTTGAAGATTATCGAAGTATTTAATTTTGCAATGCGTGCCAATTTTTTCCACCTTATTATTTCTATTCTCATATTTTGATTTATCTACTTTCTTGCAATCAAGTTTTCAATTATAGATTTCGATTACAGAATCACGATGTGACGACTCTCCACGATTAAATTCGCATACTTAATTAGAATCGATCGGTTCGATTATTCGATTATTCGATTGTACAATACTTTCGACTGTCAGCAATAATATTGTACAGTTTCCTGTGTTAAGATCGGTTACACTGTTCAGCGAGTTTGGTTTATTAGTATTAGAGACTATATATTCTCCTCTGATTAGAGAGAGAGAGAAAAAGCTGTCATGTACATGTAATATAGTTTGTCGCGGCCATCAGATCATTGCGGATCGATGTTATGACAATAGCCGAGTACGGTAGCGTTCCTTGTTTTCAAAACACCGTCTCTCCTTGTGTGTACCAGGATGATCCTGACTCCCGCTGCGCAGGAAATTGTACACTCTCCGGTAACAGCAGGATTTGAAAAGAGAGATATGCGTCGCTACATTAAAATTTTTCTCTCTCTTCCTTCCTCTTCTCTATTTCTCTCTCTCCTCCTCTTCTAAAAAATTTCTAAAATTTGTATTCGCTCACGACGACGTACACCTGTTTTGCGACGGAAAAATTGTATTTCCGAGTGGGAAGGAAGGAGAGAGAAACTGATGTCAATGTAACCCTCAGTGATAAATACGCGTAGAATACAATCTTATGTGCTTTAATATTATTACATAATGCTAAAATAGCTGAAAAATAAATAATATTAATTAACGTTATAATTGAAGACAAAATGGAAATCATGATAGTCTCAAAAGTATATAGTTTTGTATGACAAAGATATATAGAAAATACATCATATAATATATAATTTTGTAAAATAAATTTAAAAAATGAGTATTTTTAATAATGTATGAAATAATTATAATTCTTATATTTATAATAATAGTAATATATTTTTTCTTATATTTTTTATAATAATTCTTATATTTTACATTTATAATGTATTATAATATTGTATTTCTAAAATTTGATAAACTATGTTAATAAGATATTATTTGACAAAGAGAAAATGTTTGTCAAATGTTTAATGCGTTCACTAGTTGATAATTTAATGTTGTTCATCTTATTATATCTTCAATCGTTTTGAGATCTTTTAGCACAAGAACAATTAAGCAACTCATTCATTTTTATTTTAATTATTCAATAAATTCAGCATAAATTTCGAAAATTTGTCAATACATTTAACGTATAGCTATTACGAATTACGAATCCACGTCACGCTTACGTTTCTGATTTCGTTGACCGATTAACTTTATGCTGAGCTTGCGCAGAGTCAATCCGCGTCATCCGAAAAGCGCGAAGCGCGTATAGCTTGTGCATGACATACGTGAGATCATCTCCAATCGATCGTCGTGTCGGCGATGCGTGAACACGTCCCGATACGGTGCGTATTCTTGTTTCCACAACACTCTTTGGCCAGGACGAGGCCTGCTGTACGATATACCGGGAAATTTTACACCCTAGTGTCCGTGTCGAACACGGACATCTTGTTTGGCGAATCCATCTTCTAGCCTGGAGCACGTGTTCGCGTTTTCACGAACCGGTAACAGTATCATCGAACTCATATGATGTAGTAGATACATAACATATATATCTCGTATAACGGATCGAGATATACGTTTGACTTTTGTCACGACCGATCATTGTATTTCCGAGAACTTATCGCGAGCATCATAAACTATTTTCAGTTACAGTATCGCTTTACTTCTGAATAAATGTATACCATTTATACATCTTATATGTTGCTCGTTAGAGAGATTAAAAAATCGTTAGAGAGATTAAAATCGTTAGAGAGATTTAAAAAAAAGTAAAATTGCTTAAAATTAAAAACATAAATGTTTCAGTTGTTTTTTAGAATATTTTATTCAATGTTTGTTTTTTTGATTGGTTGAAATTTAATAAAATCATGTAATGCATATTAATACATTACATTATTATTAAGCTTATTATATATTTTTTAAATTAGAATTTGCTCATAATTTTTTATGATATATTATTTTTACTTTTTATATGTATATGTTTAAAATGATAAATTTATAACTGTATTTGAAAATTTATAAGAAGAGGAAAATGTATACATACTTTGCATTTCTTTTGTTGTTTGTAAAAGCAATTGTCAGTAAGTGGGAAATAGCTTTGCACAAATTCTTATTACAACGGAGAAACTTGACAAGATATATAATACTTTTGGTCCATTTTCTTTGATTTCTTTGCAATCGTCATCTTGTACCTTGATAATTTCTCCTTCGTGTTTTACGCGTGTGCAAAGCAATTTGTAGCGGCCGTTAATGTCCGAGGTTAACGACTTGTAGTAAGATGTCAATTACACAGAGGTGTTAAAACCGCGGACTTACTCTTCGACCGTATAACTTCTATGATCTGTTCCGTGTTCCGCATTTCGTTTCGTAACAATCAAATTTTCTCTCGCGAACAAACAGAACTAGAAGACAATAACGTAGACTTATGTAATAAATATTTTTTACACAATGTTTAAATTTATATTTATTCTAAAGAAAGCATTTATAATGCGGAGTTTGTAATACTTATGGAAAATTATAAATCCGTAATAGACTTAAGTATGTGTAAATAGACTTAATTCTCGAAGTCGAAAACAAAAACAAAGTTGCGTCGTTTTTATTGACCGTTATATGCTACACTAATGTGTCATTAAAGTTATGACGTTTTGTTAATGTTATTAAATTATATATGGACAAATTTCCGTCAACCAGCCAATCAGAACCGACTTTCATCCTTCCACATTTTGTTTCGCCTCAGGTTCATTCGCTTTTATCCCCGTTTTTCTTTTTCTTTCTCTTCCCTATTTCGCCCGCGGCGCGCACGTAAGTTATTGGTGTCCAGTTACATCCAGTTCCAGTTACACGTGCCGCGGGGCACCGATGCATTCGCCCATCCTCTCGCTCCTCTCTCTCTCTCTCTCTCTGGTTTGTATGCAGCACACGCGCACTTCCGACTCTCTCGTTTTGCGATTTTATATTGTATCGTAAAAAAAAAAAAAACATTATTGTAATGTTTTTAATGAAACCTGTGCATTGTGGAAGACGATTTAGCATTAGTTATCAGAATTCTACACTTGTATATTCTATTTTTTTATATTTCTTTAAGCTTGTCTCATAAATATCTCAATATGTGTAAATAATGCAGTTTGTGTGGATAAGTAAAGTTTGAAATTGTGAATCCTCAGCAAAATAAATGCTGTGCTGTACGTTGTATGTATTATCACTGTAAATTTGATATTAATCAAACAGAGATTTTGTACTACGTCTATCTACACGTAATCAAAAACTTTTTTCTGAATAAAAAGTCGCAACGTGTAAACATTCGTGAACTTGCGCTTGCTTAAAGGATCAATTTGAGCAATTATATCTCGGAGTATCGCTACGGCGCGCACAAGAGCGCTTTTCTCTCTCGCTGGTTTATCGCTTCATATATCGACTCCTGGCACTAAACATAAAACCCATATAGGCTTCGGGTGTCCAAGAGAGGTACAAGTTCCTCTTAAATAGGTCAATTGTTTGCCCGGACGAGATTTCTGGGAAACGCGCTACGCGCGTGGAAATAGTTGTTTGCTCGTCTCAACTTTCCTTACAAACTGAAAGTATACATGTTGAATCATAAATCAAGAGTTATACAAGTTTCACATATAGAAAAATTTACTTCTGTCTTGTAACATAAGAAGAAAAGACTAATAATATTCGATTAACGCGCACGCGAAAGACTTTATATAAAAAATCAAAAACCTATTTTCCATAAAAACAGAACTACAGAAAACAGTTTTAAGATGTGCAAATTATACACGATAAATAGAAATGGAGTTTCTTGTCGATTCGCAGTAAGCGGTTTCGAGCTGCAAAGTAGCTGCATCGGTGGCACGTCGAAGAACATCGACTCGTCGGTTTCTACTGGGCTGAATCGCGGGTTAACGTCGCAGCACGCTTCTCTGAGCCACCATCATCACCATCACCATCCCCATCACAGTTTGCACAGCCCCAACTCCGTGGTCTCCATGCACTCTACCACCACCGCCGCTACCGCCGGTTCAACGCACCATCATCTAGACGAAAAGGGATCGTCGCCGGTGGGCGCTCTCCACAGCACCACCAATAGCAATCCCCCTACACCGTCCGCACCCTCCACGCCCACCGCGGCCGCGACGGACGGCTCCGCGATCACAACCGTGTCCGGCACGAACAATGCTAATGGCACCAACAGCAATACCGCCGCCGCCAACAGCAAACCGCCCTTCAGCTACGTCGCGTTGATCGCCATGGCGATTCAGCATAGCGCGCAGAAGAGGGCAACTCTCAGCGAGATCTATGCCTATATTACCGCCAAGTTTCCGTATTTTGAGAAGAACAAGAAAGGATGGCAAAATTCTATCAGACACAACTTGTCTCTAAACGAGTGCTTCGTCAAGGTGCCCCGAGAAGGTGGTGGCGAGAGGAAAGGCAACTTTTGGACGCTTGGTAAGTCGATATTATCTCTGTCGACAATTTGTTGTACATTCCATTGATTTGTTGATAAAAATTATAAAGAATCAATGATTTATAAATACTCAGTAAATCTTAATATATAGTTAATTATTCTGAAAGAATAAAAGAAACTCTACATTTTTTCTGATAAAACAAAATTCTTATCATTCTTATAATTTTGTATATTTTTATGACATCAAATTTTCTGAAGAGAGAGTAATGGATGTTTATACAAAACATATTGTCTACGCATCGTAGATCCACATTACGAAGATATGTTTGAAAATGGCAATTATCGGAGACGAAGACGAATGAAGCGTCCTTACAGAAACGCGCCGTATCACAAATCGTTCTTCGGCGATCCATTTTCGACAACTCACGTGCATTTGGCACCTAAGAACATTTTTGGACATTCGCCCCCTTCATACGCCCCTACCGCGTACACGCGGTATGACACGAGGTATTCGTATTTTCAATCACGCGAATATATGTGACAGTTTTTAACCACACACTATATTTCCAGTAATGTTTAGATTTAGAAAAGATTTCTTTAGATGAAACTTACTTCGTTGTTATCATTCTTTTCTAAATTCTTTAATTACACAAGTTTATACTTTGAATAAAAAAAAAAGTATGTTTTTCTTTTTTATTGCAGTGCATGGAGTCTGCAACAGTCGCAACTATCGTACAGTCATTGTCAATCGGTAAGTTTTTTATGTTAGAAATAAGAAAGAATCTTTTACTCTAAAAGATTTTATAATATACATGTAATATATGATGAAAATAAATCTTCCAAACTTCGAGTCGCAGCGCTATTACATTTCTGTATCCACGATATCGTAATGGTTGCGATATCAAATCATCGCAAGTATTACATATTCTTGATTACAGCTGCAGCCGCAATTGCAGCCGATGCAGTCGATGCAAATCCCAGCTATGAATGGCTATAGTCAACTGGGTACCTCACTAAGTGAGTCACTATTTTCGCACTTTGTACCCTCTTTTGCCGAGCGGGGTAATGTCGAACGACCAGACAAAGCGTTTCAAGGCAATTACCTGGATGTTCCAGGTGGAACAGCCGGATCGCCTGGTTCTATGGGCGGCGGTTCCTTCGGTAGCAGCTTTGCTACGTGTAGCAGAAGGCATGAATCCGCGATGACCACGGATATGATGCCCGGCAGATGCTATTGGCCAGAGAGTAAGCTGATTTTGACTTATAAAAGAAAACTATTTTATTTCACATAAAAGTTTAAAAGTTTTAAACAGTAAACACAATATATACTTGTATTAATTATAGAGATACGTACAAATTATAAATGATCACTGTTGATTTCATGTCTCAAATAATGCCGTAACAGACAGAGTATGTACAAAATGTTTCAAAACATTTATTTTAATTGCGGCGTTGATCGCATGATTTATTTTTATCAGAAATTGATCTTTTAAAGGAGTTGAAGGATTTGTCTCAAAAAAATATCCTTTATTTTGGAACGTTCTGTAGATTGTTATCGCTAATTATTGCAGTGGTGAACGTAAAAGAAGAACCTGGAACTAACACCGTATCGACTGGCAGCGTCGGTGGTGTAGGCATGCCATCCGGCATGATGGGCTCTACGGGATCGTCAAGCGTCTCTACAACAGGATTTGCACCAATGGAATTCCAAACACGTTCCAAGTGCTTTATGTGAACTGAGGATTGGAGTAGCAGCACGAGCGACGATTTGACATCATGGAGAGCGTAGAATACGCGATATTGTGTGATTTAGAACAAGTAGAAACGCGATCATTATTTATCTATCTGATTCTTGATAATACGGGAACATTACTCGGTAACTATCGGATGGTTGCTTGAAACAAATCGCGTCAGAAATTATTATAATGATGATATAATGAATCTCGCACTGTGTTAAACTCCCATGAAATTCGTGTAATTGTCATTTTCATGTTGATTTAATGTTGAAAATAGCTCGCGTTCGTTACATGTGTTGCATTTTACTAAGCACTCGTACACTGTTGATAGCGCATATAAGCGATATGCGATGCACGCGCTTGTCGTAACGAAATAATATGTATATCGTAACGATGAAAACTTTTTGCAAAAATGCGGCAAATCGCGCGCGCGCGCAATGTATCTGTTACAATTCTAACAACTGTCGCGAGAATTTCGCGTAATGAGAACAAAGCGATTGCAAAACGATCTCTTAACTTTATTCTCGTTTCTTCTTTTTTTTTTTTTTTTTTTTTTTTTTTTTTTTTTTTTTTTTTTTTTTTTTTTTTATACCTTTATCTTTATACATATAGTTTCCGATTAGGCAGTATTTAATATCTACGTAAGAGACGTGCTTGTTCATCAGAAATGAAAATGTCATTTCGATCGCGATAGAGAAAAAACACGTGTGTAACACGAATTTATCAACGAAATTTTTTCCTAGAGATTAACATGAATAATTATTAATAATAGAATGATTTATGCAATTATTTGTAGAGAAATAACGTGCGTGGTTTTTGCATTTACAAAAGTATGCATATGTAAAGTTGCAATTTTCAATATTAAGATATTATCGAGGCATTATTGATGCAACTTTGTAAAGATAAACGTTTATGTCCCTGCTTGTACGTATACAATATCTGAACGATCGAGCGATCAAATGATATTTTTCATTCTCTTTTTTTTATGACGTGAACATATTTGTAACACTCTACACAGCCCTAAATGCAGATTTACTGTAAGAGAAAAAGGCGTCTTGTTGCAAAAACTTCTTTTATATATATATACATATATACATATATGCACACACACACAGATATATACACATATATGATATTTAATCAACAGAGCTAATACAGAGCTATATATACGTTTATTCGAAAGAAAAAAAACAAACACGTCTTGTGTAAACTGTAGAGTAAAATTACTTCTGCGACGTCACAATGTAAAGATACAGTTAGCCGCTGACTTTAAGAAAAATATATTGCGAGTTATATAAATTAGTCTCATATATGTATTACTATTACATAAAGGTAGTTTCTATATAATAAATGTAACGGTACCGTTCGAGTTATTCCACACAAATCGTGGCAGCTGTATATGTATTTATACAGTAATTTGACGAAAATTTATGTGAAGAAAGAAAATGTAATACTGACTGTAAGAAATGGTAAAATAAATCTTGATTATTTATCATCGAAAGTATGAACTTTGTTTGTTTTTTTTTTTTTTGCAAAAACTTGCTTTATTCAAGGATTTGTTCTATAAGTTTTTTTTACACAAGTTTGGAAATTCAGAAATTTATATAATCCAATATTTAAATATTGTATGTAAAATATTTTATTTATATTATAACACAATGTCTGAAATTTTCTATCTAAACGATATTTGTTTCGTTTAAAACATCGTAGGACATCATGGAAATAATCGATCCGTTAAAAAAAGAAAGAATGTTGGTTGAAAATAGTTTTTACGCAGCTTGGTTGCTGCAGCAAGTAGAATTCTCCCGGATGTCGAAGAGAAAAGTATATATCGGAGGAAGAGAACTGAACCAATGGGGCTGGCAAATGTTTGCGAGCACGGTGTTTTGCAAACAATCTGTACGCGCGCGCGCCGTAGGCTTTAATATTCCCGGTAAAATCTGGAACGAGTGAAACGGCGACCGGAGCTAGAAACGCGTCAACACCGTGCGTGCATCAGAGCAGGAATAACACGTGCATTTTATTTTCTGACCTGAGAACAGTGCGAAAGAGCACGTCGATGACGTCGATAGAGACTTTCTCTTGGACCTTAGGCAAAAGTTTACTATTTGGATGTGTAATCGCAAAGAACGGACGGATGTTCCGAAATAATGGCACAAAAGTCGATGATTCAACATGTGTGGGCACAAGTTGTTTTTCCGACTCTCTTTCTGTTGCGTATAAATATTAAATATTGAACTTTTTTTGTTTTTTATGTTTGTCTTTTATTCTGTTGTTTGTAACTGTAAAATATTTATTAAATGATGGATTTTTGTTCTTTAAACACAACATGATGGCAATGGTATCCTCTTCAACGCGAAATACCACGCTGTGATTGGTCTGTGTGGAACAGGTAAAACAGGTATTTCCAGGTCGGAGGAGGTGGAGAAACATAGTTGACACTGGAGAGGTGGAGCGTTGCTTGCTGAGATAAGATTGTAGTGGCTGATCGTATAACCATCACTGTTTATTCGAATATCTGAAAAAAATTATTTGTGTGTGTGTGTATGGTGGTCGACTTAAGTTTGATTTTTAATTACTATTGTTTTATTAAATAAATGAGTTTTGTCTAGCAAAATTAGTAAAGATTATTAAAGAAAAATATTTGCGAGATATTTCATTCTTCCTCAAACTTATCCAGATTCCTCGACGAATTTAGGACGAATTCGAGACACGCCGAATCCACCGGAACATCGTATAGGAAACACGCACAGCGTTGAATGACGCGCAACAGCTGTATGCAACTTTGAGTCGCAATCGCGCTCTGTGTTCGTAAAATGAACACATACACGCGCGCAACAAGCAATCTCTACCAAAAGCAATCTTGTCTCTCATCGAATTCAATAGGTTTTCAAACATTGAAGAGTGCTAAGTAGGTTTAAATCAACATATAAACAGTTCTCTCAATTTGATAATTTTTTTAGATAAAAATCATATTTTCTCCCTCGTGATTTCAAATAGATTTTGCTTCCAAAATACATGCAATTCGAACTAAGAAAAAAGAAACGAGTAAAAAATACAACGCTGTGCGTTTAAGAAGCTCTGCACGAAGGAGCGCGAAGAACGCACGGAAGATTCACACGCATGTGCATCGTGCGTGGCAATGCGTGTAAGTAGAAGTCAGTGGTGACATATAGCGACGGTTGAGGACGACCGTGCCCGACCGTTTAGGCGACTATTAGCAGCTTCACGGGATGTTTCACGCACGTGTGTCTCTCTTCTCTTTCCTGCGACGGTGGAGTTCTCTATGTCTTCTGAGAGCACAAGGAAAAATAAGATAATACATGTCGGATATTAATCGTAAATGGAATGACACACGCAAGAGAAGTTTACGCTCGCGCAACTCTGTGAAAAAAATCATATTTTGTTCTACCTCTGACACAAATATACAAAATAAAGTTTAGAGAATACATAATTTTACATTGCAATTATTTATTCAATCAGAAGAAAATTAAAAATATGAAACAAAGTGATTGCGTTCAGCATCAAAAAGTGCGCGCCAAATTAATTTTCTGACGGCGAGCGTTTCAAATATTTTATATGCCGAAAGAAATAATTTCCTATTTTCCGGCAGATTTGTTTCAAAAGACAGAACGGACAATAAAATTCGTTTATTTTTGTCGCAAGGATGTTCTAATTCGATTATAGCACAAGAGTTAGATACTGCGGCGTGTAATGTGCGGTCGTTAAAAGTGGATTTAATTGTGAGCGTCGTAAAAAATTGGCCGAACGAGCTAACAGTGTGTCAGGTATCGCTCGACCGATTTATGATGATCCTCCTCCGTGGAAACTGGGAGTCATAAATTTCCGACGGCTCACCGTCACGCAAAACTAAAATTCAAACGCGACTCCTTCGTATGTTCAACTCGAACTCGTCTTATCATCTAGAGAGTTAAAACCAACATTGTACATCAACCTTTACCATTTATTCTGCAAGTAAAATATTCAGTGATAATTGTGCACAGCTAATATACTTCGAAATAAATTTTCAATTATTAAAAAAATAATTGATGCAAAAGAAGATGATGTCTGCTTGAAAAGATAATGTGTACTATGTAAAAATGCGAAACAATAAGATCTATCGATCGTTCAGCGTGTCGTCCTTGGGTTAGTAGGTTTTTTCCTCTCAGAGCGAAAAACCGGCAAACGTGCGAGAAACGCGTGGCTCTTAAAGCGAAGAGGCGTCATGACGCGGACAATTTGTAGCGAAGTGTCAACGCGGCTGTTTCTATTTTCGAATACGACGAGTCGGCTATCTTTTTCTTCTTCTGCTTCTTCAACTTTGTACTCTTCCTTTCTTGCTCTTTCTATCGTCTACCTGCTCTTCTTTTTCTTCTTCGCTCACCCACCGACAGAGCGCCTGTAAATCCATGCGTGGGTAGCAGGCGCAACATGCAGATCTCTTCTCTTCGTATCAGTTTTACAATTAGAAGCTTCTATCTTCTGGTTTCTCCGGTGTAAATATAAGAGCGAGTCTACTGGTTTTGTTTTGTGATTTATCGGGATAAGTTTTGTCGCGCGTTTACGAATGACATTTATGACGTGTAACACAAGGGAATTATTGTAGATATTTAATAACTTGTCTCAATTTTCTGAAAATTATTATAGAGACATACACTACGAATATATAAACTATCATAAACGTGATATAAGGGAAATAATAATGCTGTAAATATATGACACACACGATGTATGTCTGACTGAATGTGTGTAAATATAGTGAGACAACAAACATGCAAATTAATTCTTCTGATGTTACAATAATTAAAAATATAATATCTATTCTTACGTGTTTTATAACAGCTATTGAAAATTATAGTTAGATAGTATGTGATACAAAGCAAATATTTTATACGTCTCAAATGTCCATTCGGGCTTTGACTGTTGTTCCGCGCATTGACCAGTCAATCTTACGATCGCTAGGTGCTTCGGGCTTTGACCATAACATATAAATATATGTCACGAAAATATATTTCTAAATCAATAGAAATAATCAGAAATGCTCTCAATATACAAGACAAATATATATAATATATATAGAAAAAGTCGTTACAATATAATAAAGCGTGTTGCTGAAGTTTTCTCGGTTACTTAGACAAGTTTAACTCTTCGCACCTCCTTTTCCTGTTGGCGTTAATAACGAATATAGTTTGCTTCAACACGCGCGCGCTTATTCTCTCTTCCGTGAGTGCGCGGCGAAGCACGTACGGCTCGTGCTAACTGTACCTCTTTGTTTTTCCTTGGCACCTTGTGACACGTACGAGTATATCGATTCGACTCGAGCTTTTACGCACGCACTCCCGCCCGAAAATTCGAAATAAGCACGATAGACTAATGTATCGGATATCCATGAAACGACGGGAAACGGATAATATGGCTCTTTTATTCTTTGTATCAAATTAATTTAATCTTTCACGCTAAGATAGTAAAAGATCCACATTGAAATTTTCTTCAAAATCGAAGAAATGGTTCGTCATGCACATTTGTATCTCTAAGACTTAATCCGTTGAAAAAGATCGAAAATGACCGAAAATTAGTTGCATATATCTAAAGAAAATATTTACGACAAAATGGAGATAAAAGATTATAACACAAACGCACATATTTCTTCTGTTATATTAACAATATATTTAATATTTAATCTTTAATCGTGATAGCAGTTACGTGTCTGTGTATTTATCTTATATGGTGTTTATATAAACACACTTGCGCGCAGATATTTCGTATTTTTAATACTAAAGTCTAAGTGACACAATTTTCTTTTCTCTTTGCGCGGAATGACTGGGTTGAATGGTTAATCTTCCTCGAGAAGATCGTCATCGAGATTGACACCCTAAACAGAAAAAACACAAAGAGCTTGAAAACTGCAGAAATATTTTCTTGACTGTGCGTCGTGTTATAGCAAGCTGTAACACAAATGTTATGTTTGTGCGATCAAATATTGCAATATATAAAAGTGGAAAATATCGAATGCAATATTTCTAAGTTCACTCCCGCGAGTGAATGGAGAAAAAGGGGACATAGGAGGTGGAGCGTGACAAAATGTAGTAATGGTCGGAACCGTACGGTAGGAAGGGTCCGGTTCGACTCCCAAGTCGAATATTATGGCAACAAGGCTGTAAACAAAATACGGCGTGACTGCATGGGAGCAAACAAGCTCTCGAGGTCTTTCGCAAAAGCTCGCGAGAAAAGAAAGAGAAAGACTACTTCTATTCTCTCGCGTTTATATATATATCTGTTACACTGGGTTACAGCTTTTAATGATCTGTCGCTGATTTTCGCATTCACACACAAATATGTGTAAACACACAAAAAACTTGCGTATGCGTGTAAATTATTATATATAAATCTCTATAATATATTATTAAATATAAATCAAAATGTTATTTTTTTTATACTTTATAAATTGGTAAAAACTTTTAATTGAATAATTATATAATTTAATAATTTTGTGAAACAAATTAAAATACACGCTGTTTTATGTCAAATAAAACATGTAGAAATATTATCTTATTTTGTTTAGGATTTGTTTAAATACGAAGTACAATTTGATATACTTTGAAGATATGCAATTTTACATGTTTACATAAACGTTTTGCTTTTAATTGTCATTGAATTAAACTATCGCTTAATTTCAGATTCTTATTCGTTCGCATCTTTTTCTCTTCTACGATTTTAATGCATCAATTTTACTAATTTACAAAACTCGTAAATTTTATTAATATTTATGTGATAGTAATAATGTAAACAACTTACTGTAATGTCAATGTTCTCATCAATCTCCAAATCGATGTCCAAATCGTCATCGTCGACTGTGAGAGGCCTTGAACTACTCACGGATTTTGTCGTTGTTTTTTCTGATACTGAAATAGAAAGTTTACTCAAAATATTCTGCATATCCATTCCAGATACCGAAAGATCTTGTAATCTCTGACTGCAATCGGTCATCGGGTCACTCGATTTTGTTTCGAAATCATTGCTCGTACCATCTTTATATTGAAACAATCCTGCTTGCTCGGCGGCCAACATCTCTTCCAGAGGTTTTCGCTCAATATTGGGCTACAAAAATATAAAATAATTTATTTTTAATAATAATTTTAATTTATCACTAATTAGAAATATATCATGCTCGAGTGCGCATGCGTACCGTAACAGTAGGAAATGCAGAAGCTGGAATCTTTTTCTTGCTTTCTTCTCGCAAAAACTTCTCTACCTTCAGGGCTTCCCTGTATCCGGGGAAGAGGTTCTCGTATTGTTTAGGATCTGCCAAGCTCTGTCCTGCTTTCTCACTAACTGCGGAAAGCTTCTCTTTCCACAATTTGATGATACCGGAGATTTTGCTGGGCGCGTACGTCCTGGCAAAGAATGCTGCCTCAGGAATTCTGTCAGTCTTAATCAGAATATCGAGACACTTATCTACGTCGCCCAATATGAAGTTCGACAAAAAGGATATATTGTTCTTTCCTGTATCGTCCGCGAGCGCGCCGAGTTTCTGTATCATGTTTGCATTTCCCGTACTAGTGGCCAATAACAACAAGCCGCCGAAATCTTGCGCTTGATGCAGGCATTCCTGCGCCAGACATAGTTTACCCTTTTGCGTGGCAAGAGAAGCCAACTGTCGCCATTTTTGCTGGCTGTTCGCTTCCTTGGCGAGTTCGTGTGCGGTCGCCAAATTACCAAGTGCGAGCGCCAATTCAAATCTGTGCTCGGGATCCGTCGACACTGCTAACGCTTGCTCCTTGAAACCCTGTTAATAAAGATGTAAAAAAAGACAGTTCTTAATTTGCTCTGAGCGCTTTTGTACGACGATAAACGTCAAGTTAAAGTGCATACCTGCTTCTCTAAAAAGTGAGCTACTCTCGTTCGATGCTCTTTGGGTATAGTTGGTAATACTCTATTAGCAGTTTCGAAATCCTTTCGCATAACTGCAGTTTGATATTCCAGCACTGACAGTAACAAGGAGTAAGAGACAACAGAGAGTTCTTTGTCACACAGATACAATCTATTGTCCCTTGGCACATATCCCAACAAATACATTGGTCGGTCTAGATGAGAAACTGTGACTACTTCACCACCGACAAAGTAATTGATGCGATTGACACTATTAGTATAGATGAAACAGTCGCCAACCCACAAACCAGTTTTCACTATTTCACTCATTTCTGCTACCATCTGAAAAAATATTTAAAAAAGTTGAAAATAAAAGCTAAACAAGTTGATTGAAATAATAAAGTAAACAAACATACCTCGAAAGCATTTTCAATGTCCTCGGCATTTTCTGAATTAGCAACGGCATCTGCGTGATACTTTAGTATAAAATACTGATCTGCTGTGGCTAATGTTACTAAAGAGGCGTTTTCGGCCCAATATACATGCGTCGGTTGTATGTCTATGCGACGAATCAAATTTAATGTGTCCCAATCAAAGAAAGAGAGACCGGATCCGGACGATACACCGAGTAGAAATCCGCCAAAGATGCCTGAAAACGAATAACAAACTGCAGAAATCAAATTACCGTAAAAGGAAAAGAATAAAAGATATTATATACGTACCATCTGCTCCAAATTCTGGTTTGAAGCTTTTTTTCTCTTTAAAATTTTTGAAGACTTTTACTGTTGTGTTGCTTTCTCTCACGGCATACTGGCTCGAATCCGCCGCCCATACGAATTCCGCTGCCTGTCCGAACGCTTTGTTTCTCAACGCCATAGACGTGTATATGATGTATTCTCCATCGCCGCAGACTACTAAAAATCGTCCATTCGGATTGTGCTGGATAGTTTGCGGATAAATCTCGCAAGCTCCCATATCTTTGACAGTTAATGGTAATCGTTCTCCGTCTTGCGCCTCTTCGCCCAATGCCTTCAAGTTCACTTGTTGAATCTCGCTGTGACGTGCCCAGACAATTTTTCCGCCTAGCGAATCCATCGACACGGCAGGTTCTTCCCGACCGACTTTGACCATAACACTGCCCTCGTCGTATCCTATAGCAACGTTGTTCGAACCGCGCATGCATGCGATGGTCCATACTCTTTCAAAGCTGTAGTTAAGAGAACACTCCAGCCTGTAAGTTCCTGCATGCCATATTTTAACAGTGCCATCTTCCGAAGCGGTGAGGACAATCGGCAATTCCGGATGGAAACACACAGCGGAAATGTTCTGAGTGTGACCCTCCAAGGTCTGTACACAGGTCTTGTTTTGATAATCCCATATTTTGACATATCTGTCATCAGCACCTGATATTAGATAAGGCTTGTCTCCTCCGTGGTAGTAATCCACGCAATTGACACCTTTCTCATGACCTTCTAGCGTGAAATTAGCGGTAGGTGAACCTAGTTGCCACACTTTGACTGTTCTATCCAGGGACGCACTGGCAAAAGTATTGTTGTCTTTTGGATTAAATACAACTTGCATAACATAATGTGTATGACCCTCGAATACTTGTTGACATGTCCAGGATTTTTCCCAGTTCCACAATTTAATCCACATGTCATCTGTATTGAAAACAATTTTACATAAAAAATAAAATTAATATTACACAGTATATAATTTGAAGAGAATAAAAATTTCCTAGTTTGATAGAGAACTGAAAAATTTAATATCAACATACCACTACTTGTGAGTATAAATGGCTGTGTTGGATGCACTGCTATACATCTGACATAGTCGCTGTGCGCTTCAAAGGAATGAACTCGTTCTAAAGTATTGTAATTAAACACTCTAATTTGCATATCATCAGATCCTGTAATCACCCAATTTTTACGTGGCACAAACTTTGCTGTTCGCACGGGTAAATCGCATACTTCGAACGTTTTGACCAAAGTCTGGGTTTCATGATTCCAGATATTCACATTGCCTTGATACAAAGAGCACAACATCCATGGTTCGGTCGGATGAAGATCTACGCTTTTTACTCTGTCAGATCTCGCTGTTAACTTTCGTTTAATATCTAACCTCAGAGGCTAAGGGAAAAAAACAATCAATTCAGGATATATATTTTCATGAAGTCTGATTATTAATCGTATTGTTTAAATTCTGCCAATGTTCAAAGACTGGATTTTGACATTAAAAAGTGACAACGTGTTCGAGAAGCAAATGTCAATCCGAAACACGGACAAGTTTCAACATTGTTGTCGATTTTAAAGAATTGATTAACTCACTGTTTTTACATACCATTTTGCTACTGTTCCTTGATTATTAACTATATCCACTACTTTGAAGAATCAAATTATCTTTATGACTTCACCAACCGCCAGATTAACAGATCATCATACTTCACGACATAAAGTTAGGACGTGGCTGATCTGAGTGAAAATGGCGTCAGTATCGGTTTGCATGCTGTGAATGATGTTATCGTCCGAGAAAACTTCCTCAAAAACAAAATGCAAATTCAAATTAAACAAATTTTATTAAAAAATATTTAGTGCACAATTAGAGTTTACATTGCACAAGTCCGCATAGAAATTATATGTACACGCATCTAAAAAAAAAAGAATGATTGATTAAAATTCTTGGCTAACGTAGCACATGGTTGGTTAACAAAGTTACGTTATGATTGTGCTAGATGGCGCGAACTGTAAGTTAACTGCTCATTGCATGTGTGTGTGTGTGTGTGTGTGTGTGTGTAGTGTATAAAAATCAAATTTCAAATAAAAAAAGAAAAAGAAAAAAAAACTGTTTCAAAAAACTTTTTCAATTTTTGTGTTTTATGTAAGTGGATAACATTTTAAATGTATTAAAAAAATACTTAAAAATTTTTTAATAGTTTTGAGGAGAACTAATAGATTAATAAAAAATCTATTACAGAGATTATTATCTTATTTATTTTATACTGACGTATGTTATTCGCTCTACAAATTGATAGCAGAAATTTAATTAATAACGTCAATGCCACATTGTTACGATTAATTTTGCTAATGTTGATTGGTAGCGACACGTATTCGATATGGAATTTACATGATTTATCGCAACGTGAGAAATCTATAGAAATGCTTTCAACTGAAGAGAAAGAAATACGGTGAAATTGCGCGAGCGGACACAGTCGTTCTTTTACCGTTGAAACTGCATTCAAAATTCAGCAATGTCGTTTTCAATTGCGCATTACATTTTGTTTCTTTTGGGTCAGATCACGTTTTATTAATGTTCTTCATTAAGCTTAACTTAAATTTGTGATTAAGTAGAAACTATACTTTATAAAAATTTTATATAAATTTTATAAAAAGAAAGTTATAGCAGACAAATACAAAAACAATTTGTAATCTTTCAGAGATCGGAATATGCAACAAAATAGTATCCGCACTTACTTTGCAAGATAAAATAGCCTTGTATGAGAATTGCACGATTTTTGATAATAGTGATATGTACGGCGGCCCGGTTTGCGGAGACGATGGTGTGACATACGCTAATAGTTTGTATTTAGATTGTAAAAATCATCATAGTCGCGACGTTGGTAAGTTAATTTCTTATTTTTCAAAACAATTGTCAATTAAATTTACAAATTCTGGAATAAAAAGGAGTAATTGTCATTTAGTACATAACTGTTAATGTTAAAAATAGCATGAATATTTTCTCTACTACTTAATATCTATTAACATAAATGAGAGAAGAGAGAGAGAGAGAAAGTCTCATGTTATATAGATATATTACATACAAATAATATACATTATAAAATTTTATAAATATAAATTTAAACAAAAATACGATATATAAAAAAATAAATAAAAAATGTACTTAATTTCCAATAATTTATAAAATATTTTTCAGTTGCCACATTGCATTCTGGTCCCTGCTTGAAAAGTGAAGAATATTGCAGCGTTAATTTACATTACGAGCCAGTGTGCGGCTCGGATCGTAAAATTTATACTAATATGCAATCACTTCTATGCGTTCGTCAGAAACAGTTAAAAGGTAAGCGTCCGACAGATGTTGCTTTGCTTTTCTTAACTCTCACGTACATACATGCTTACCGATTCGTTAATGAGAAAATGACAAAGTTCAACGATATGTACGCGTATATTACTCGCAAAATTGTCTCCATTGCCATATAACTATAACGATTTACGAATTTTTTTATACACGTGGAAGAATTCCAATGCTAACATATTTATATAATTTTTTAATTTATTTTTACTTCACGTTTATTTGTTTTCATTGTTATTCAAAGAAAGTTTCGTGATAACGTTTTTTCTTTTATTATTTTTCCAGATTTGACAGTCATGTCGATGACAGAATGCGAGCAAAAAGACCACTGTTACAGAAACGGCATCGAACATTACGGAGTGAATCCGGTTTGCGCTAGCAACGGATTCACTTATCAAAACGTGGCACAGCTCAAGTGTCTGCAACGAAATAATCCCAGTAAGAGATTAGCAAAACAGTTACGCAAAAGCAAAAATTAAATTAAGATTCTAATTACCGCGATAAGTTTGAAATATTATTCGAAGTTCAAGAATTGAACCTACACACACGTACGCGCGTATATTTAATATAGATGTCACGAGATTATGCAAGTTAAAAAGTTATTTAAAAATTGAAACAATATGAAAAATATGAAAAATATAAAAAACTATATTATCATATTTATTATATTATCATGTCTTACATTTATTATATACGTTTTATATATTGATTTTTATATATTGATTAATTAACTTCAAAAATTACTTGTTTTTTTTTAGACTTACATTTTGTTCACGATGGTGGTTGCCGCGTGGAATATGTTCGTAAACTTTACGGTGCGTCGGTTTGCAAAGTTGCGAACGTGATATATGAATGGAATCCCATTTGCGCATCGGACGGAGTCACATATCCGAATCCTTTTCAATTTCTTTGCTATCAACCACGTACGTGACATTATTCTCATAAATTTCATGAGAACATTATTTCACTTGCGCAAGAAGCAGCGTGTCCAATAAAAAAATACTAACTTTATTTTTCTTTTAAATGTAGGTTTACAAGTGATCTTTC
This sequence comes from Pseudomyrmex dendroicus, assembly GCA_014825645.1. Taxonomy (NCBI): domain Eukaryota; kingdom Metazoa; phylum Arthropoda; class Insecta; order Hymenoptera; family Formicidae; genus Pseudomyrmex; species Pseudomyrmex dendroicus. The sequence continues at coordinate 31,284 of QVNZ01026245.1, forward strand.
AAGGAGAATGTGATACACACAGCCACAATTCTTGCGCGGAAATGCAGAATACAAGTGCAAACAACACTGCCGATCAGGTTTGCGGAAATGACGGTCTGACATATCGAAACATACATCACTTGCAATGCCACACTCGTCAGGATAAATGTAAGTCTGCGCGAAGACAGCTTTTTACTTTGTAAAACGTACGAAAGTTCACAATGTAACAGTTAAGGGTAAATTCTGATATTTCTTAAAATTCACATCACACATTCACATCGTCTTTGTCACAATCAAATCGTTCATTAAATTAAAACAAAATGTAAACGACGACGCAGCGAAACTTTTATAGAGTAACGACAGTGACAAGACCGCGTGTTTGTCTTACTTTCACGCAGATCTTTTCCTGAAACATCACGGTCCATGTTCTGGACCGGATGACCAGCCGTGCGGCTCGATTCCGGAAGAGGATCACAGACAACCTGTATGCGGCACCAACGGCAAATCTTACGTGAGTCCGGAGGCTCTTTGGTGCGCCAGATTACGTTCCCCGGAAAGAAGTGAGGGACACACACGTGCAGATTATACAGGTAGTACATAAATTCTACAAAGAGAAGAGAATCTGCGCGTTCGTGCATTTTCGCTCGGCTCTTCGTATAAAAGTTCTTCGCTCATTAACTTGATTATGTCGCGTAAAATTATCTCGCGTAGCAAAAGTTTGAATTCCGCCTCGACGAGGATACGTGAATTTTCGTCATAACAGGAAAAACATAATTTTCCAGTAATTTTCGTGACTCCGAGAATATCTCGTTAAAGACACGAAAATATCTCGACGCTGTTGTTCTTTGTATATACATAGTAAAAGAAAAGCAAAAAAAAAGAAAAAAAAAGACGATCTTACGATAAATCCTATTGAGCGATCTTACGAGATAAATCCTATTCTTACATTCATACGTCGTGAGCAAAGATATTCATGTGCGACATAGGTGATAATTGACTTGATTAAGATAATATCTCGTATTTTCTCGAGTGTTGAGATAGTGCGGAAAATGCGAGTGGATTATTTTGTTCCTTGTTGAATATAAAAGCGCTTCTCGACTGATACTTGATTGAACATTCAAATCGAATAACACGAAATTTACTCTTCGCAGATATCGCTTACAAACACGACGGTCCTTGCTAACGAAGATATTGTCGAGAAATCACACGGACGATTGACGAATGTATCTCCATAATTCTCTTCCTTCAAGTTTGTAAAATCTGCATAAGTGAATAGAGATCGAAATATTTTTAGATGTAAAAACTGAAATATGAAACTTTATATAGAATGTAAAATGTAGAAAAAAACATGTTTATATTGATAACAAATATGTATGTCACATGTATAATACAAATACATGAAGTTTTCTTAAATTTTACATTACTGATTTTATTCCATCGAAAGAAAACCTTTAATTTTCACTTCTTCTTTCCCACTTGAGAATAATTTTGTATATTTGTGTATCACAAATGTACTTAATTATTATGATTTCGCTCTTCCTCGATGTATCAATCCTGCAATCTTTTGAGAAACTCACCCGTTTTTTTCAACAATGCAATTAAGCGCACAGCAGGCAGATGCGGTATATTAAAAAGTATTATTTATATGTTAGCCTCTTAATGACGATAAATGCGCGAGTAAAGACCCGCGAGTGAACGCGCTTTCTCAATCGCGGAAAACACATCACGATCAACATGTGTGTATTAATAGCCGTTATGCGTTATCTTCGAAGATGCTAATTATCCTAGTAATATCGGAAATTGAATTAATTCGATTAGCAATATACGTTTTCTTCATAAATATTCTGCGATGCCTCGCTAAGGAAAATGCATAATTAGAAAATGTATAATTTATATATATATACATATAAATATGTACTGAGAGAACTTTGAAGATAATAAGAGATCATTATTTGCACACGGAGTCTTATTAGTTATATATTACTGGAGCCCGGATGAGAGTTTGTTACGTAAAATATGCTGTTTTTCAATATTACACACGTATATATATCAATCACTCGAAGAGTGATTGAGAAGATATATCGATAAATAATTATAAAAGGACACGCTTCATCAAAACCGTTAAAGATAAATTAGAGATACTCAACGAGGACGATTCTTCTCTGACTTTTCTCTTGTGTGTCGCAAACGTTGTTGCATAAAATCGAGGTCACTATCGAGGTATATAAAATAGTGCAACAATATATCAAATGTAGCCAGTCAAAATTGTTCAATCATCGTAAATATACGTATCTACGATGCGCAAGATAATCTCGTAGACGTCGTCTATGTAATGATGATTCGAATACGTATATGCACTGCTTAATGTAACTTCCGGGGATTACGGCTTGTGGACATTCTCTTCGCGGTATCTTCACAATGCCTTGAACAAGTAATTCCTACGTTGAACGAAATCACTTAACGTACCGAGCAATTAAACGCGCGCACTTTAATTATCGCGTCGAGTCTGGATTTCATTAAGACTTCCACAAGAAGACATGGCAAGATTGTTTCTTTTGTAACTCTATTTCAGTCCTGGTTTTTGTTTACCATGTAACCTTCGTTTTTTGCAGTGAATTCGCGAGCACGCTACATTGTGCATGTGCATATTCTCAACGCACATTGAATAGAAAATTTTTTTTTGAAGACGTTCTCATTAGCAGAGATTTAAAATTCACACTTGCGCGTTGCAATATTTCCTTAGGTAAACTACAAAAGGAATCACGAAATTTCTCCCGTGTAATCGTCAAAATGTCATAAGCCACGACGACGTTATATCCTCCAATTCCGTTCGCGGTGATAATTGCATAGCGCAATTGCAGCGCTCAGTGTGCAACAATCGGAAGTTTTTGTCAATCAGTATCTCCGATACGATAGTTGCGGCGAAGGAAATTGCGAAACAACTGCAACCGCGGGAAAAGAAACGGAGAAAGAAGAGGGAGACAGAAATTAAGAGGTAAAGAGGATATCTCCTATTGTCTCTTCGCATGATCGGCGCGAGGAGAGATGCGCATTCTCTGGACCCAGAGACGCAATTAACGATGAGAACGGATTTTCTCATACAAATCCTTAACACGTTGAGCCATTGGCCGGACAGCCTTGTTCTCTCAGATACAGGAAAGGATGAGAAAAATTGCGTCCTAGTTTTGTCCCAGTAGACATACAATAATGTAGATGACAAGTGCACATCCTTTTTCAGAAAAAAACATATTCAGTTAAAAGTATAATAGAAAAACGTTTAAACAATATTTCTGCCAAAGAGAAAATTAGGTCAAAAGTGATACGTTCTTCCAAGTTAATGTGACATAATTATTAACACGTAAGTTTGCTGCCACACTTAACCATGGTCGATTAAACAAAAGTTGTTGACTATGGTCTATTAAGCAGACTGTAAACCGAATAAATAATAAAACAGAGAGTGTTTTCTTTCTAAATGTTGTTTTATTACATGATAATAAGTATACTCGAGAGATGATGCGATTATTTATAATAAACCAATTTGCCATAGAAAATACTATAGTTTATATGTTTCTAACACAATCATCAGAATATCGACTACAATCTCTGATATCGACATAGCGAAGAGAAAGAGTGACGCAATGTGCATATAATAAAGAAGAAAGAAAACACGACATAAACAATTTTACGATTAATGTAAAATTGAAGAAGCAGTTGTTCATAGTAAATCAGAAAATAAACTCATACCGTTATATACATTGAATCAAGTAACAGAGAAGCCGAAAGTCATGCAAAAAACGTTGGACAAACTAGGTAACATGAATGGGTAACGAATATATCAATGTATGGCTTAACACTTGTTCGGTTTTTCAAGTTTATACAAACATTATTTATCTCCTACATAATTATTATAGACATAAGTGCAAACTTTGTATTTCCAGTAGATTAAAAAATTGACCTCTCGCAGCGCGTTCATGATGCATCTGCTTGTCATATAATTGGAAGAGGTCAGGGTAACCATTTGTCTCTAATCCAAGAAAGAAACATCGAGACTCCCTGCGTTTTCTGTCACCGGGTGACCTACTGTTCCTTTCTCGGAGTCGAGAAAAAATGCTCCGCGGTTACAACATTATTTATCTCCACCTCCGTCTTCTTTATCATTACGAATCTGGTCACAAGGAAGATATTTGTCGCTTATCTTTTGTCGCTTTTTCTCTTCTACCTTTTCCCTCTCTTTCTCTCTCTCTCTCTCTCTCTCTCTCTCTCACTTTTTTCTTTTTCTTTCACAATTAAGAATTAAAGATATGTTCTGCAGATGTAATTCTGAATAATAAAAAGAGAAAATTTGAAAGTGTTATTTCTTGTTCATTAGAGAAAAAAGAAATAGACAGAGAATGAGAGAGAGAGAAAGAGAGAGAGAGAGAGAGCGCGCTGGAAGTAGCTTACATAAATAACACAAATATCACACAAATATAACTGTCAGTCACTTTCAGATTTCCCAAACTGAGTTCCATTTCCCAAACCGAGTTATAAATAAGCAATGTGACACAACATGTTTCTCAGTTATTTTTGTATTTTTGTTACCGAATCTGGGTTCTCGCAGTTTATCGCATGCAAGAAGATATTTTCCTCGGTAAACATTGCCGTGTAACAGTGAACCAATTTATTTCAGGTTTATTTTCTAAATGGTAAATGGACTGTGACGTTAAAGACTCTTGATCTTTCGTCTTTCCTGGCATAATCACTGACTGACCGATAAATTCTCTGCTATTTGCTTCACAACTAGTCTCAATCAATAAAAAAAAATGTATAAGAAAGCATTCTTCGCGCGAATTATAGATTCACGAAGATTACACACGAAAACTAAATTGTTTTCTCATAATAAACTTTAAATGCCAGTCAGATACACTGGAAAATAATGAATAATTGTTATTTATAGCGCGTAATGTCTACATTTCTTGCTTCACGGGGGAAGGGGAAGAGGAATAAAAATATGGTATTTTGTCTCCCGGTGTTCAAATAATTACCGTCGGAGTCATCGACCCGCGTCTACCACGGCAATATTATGCAAAATGCGGTTAGTTAATGACAAAGCAGCACTTGGTACCCGTTGGTTCGATTACTTAATATTATTGTGCACTGCGAGAAACTTCATCGGCTTCATTGTAATCAATGAAAATCACTTAGTTCACATAGTACAACGTAATCGTGAAATGCTACTTTTTCAAAGAATCCATAAAATGATAACAACGATAATCAATGTAAGAGATAATGTGATACAGATATGTAAATGTAGATTTTTGTGGCACATATATAATATGATAAAATACATCAAAAAATGCGTAAAAAAATTAATATAAAAATATATTAAAACTTTATCTACCACCGAAAATAAAATCTTGACATTCAGGAAGAATTGATGCGAGACACGTAAAATCAAGATAATTTAAAATAATTATCTCGCAGAATATTTTGATAACAAATCTATAAAAGTAATCAATCGAATAATCACTGCAAATAATGATATGATTTTATCGCGTGAATATATACATATGCTGCTACTGTCAGTGTTATATTTGTTCATATGGTTAATTCAAATGACAATATTATCTAAAACTTTGAAAATTCACGCGCCTACAGAAACAAGAACAGAATATAAAAAAAAGAGGAAGAAAGTAATAGGTATTCAAATAATTTTCTGTACTATCTAGTGTTTTTATGCGTATGTATATTACACAATAGAGAAGTAAAAATAAAAGTTTATATTTTACACATATTTCTGTCATATCGTACTCGATAACAAATCAACAATTACGGTTCAGCAATTATCTATTACTTAACTCGTGTCAGCTATGCGATAATAATTACATAGTTGCGCGATAAGTAATTCAAAAAAAGGGGAAAAACGATGTAGTAAAAAAACCGAGATAATCCTGTGTTTTATGAAAAAAACTCAATATACAAATTCAACTCTAATTGATAACAAATTGTATTATATATTGTACACATATTTATAGTTGTATATATATATAATCTATTTATAGTTGTATTTGCAATTAATTAAAAATTAATATCTAAAACTTTTTTAGTTAAGTACACACATTTTATATTTTTAACAGCACCAAATTCATCAAATCTATGTACTGTAAAACATTGATAGTTTGCGATCTCTTTCTCTCTCTCTCTCTTTTATATATATATATATATATACACGTGTGTTAGAAAATATTCCCTGACACGAGAGCAAAATTGTTCGCGCGTGCGATGTCTTGACAATTTGGCAAGCAAACGCATCTCTTTCCCTTGCGCGTGTATTCGCGTGCACACAATCGTTCATCGCGTGTAACGGGAGAGCGACGCGATCGCGACGACCGTTGTGGAAGTGGAGGGTTTTCTACATATAGAGGTGAACGTGGCTTGCAAAACGATTCAGTCTCCTGAAAACCACGTAGCAATCAAACACACCAAGGTGTCAGTAAACAACAACGACGATTGCCGGGTTTTCATGAGTTTTTGCTTTTCGACGTGCTGTAGGAATTTTTTGATCTTGATATAGTTTTTGACAAGCTAAAATTGTGTCACCAAGAACCATCGAGAACGAAACCCACGGTCTAGTTTGTGAGAAGTTCGCGCCAAGTTTATCCGAAATATTTTCTTTCAGGGTGAGTAGCACACGTGCACAAGAAAAATATGTACAGCAATTTCTTCTTTAATCTACACGATTGCTTCGTTCTTTTTTTTTAAGATCAAAATTATTATAATGTTATAAGCCGCAACGAAACATCGCGTCGTGTGTATGTGTTTGCGAGAAAACCTGCACGTTTAAAAAACGTAAATTCTGTTAACGTTTAACTCGAACACATTATGCTACCATACATAAATCAATTACTATTGCATGACTCATATGACACATTTAAACCATAGGTAATTGAGAGACACTTCAAAGTAGATCAAACAAAAACACATTAATAGATACCGATCTTTTTCCTGCTGTTTTTAGAATTTGCAGCGTATAAAGTTTGACGATTATAATTACGCATGTAACACACAATGTTGCAAGAAAATGAACATTTCTATAAAAATATCCATAAATTATATAATTAAAAAAAAAAAATGTAAAGTATGCAAGATTAAATCTTATCAGTAGATTTAATGAGAGATTAGGTATATGAAGATTAAGCAAGATTAATAAATATCGATTATCAACTACTTGGCTACTTGGAATTTGCGAACATCCTCGTTGTAAAAATTCCTTTAATCGAAATAATACGCAATTATTAATGCAAAAAAAACAGAAACGCATTTCTTCGTGGAAATTTCTTTGCACAAGTTGCACGAGTTAAACGTTGAAGTGACGTCTTTGACAATTTGGAGAACTAAACATTTACTTACCGTCTCACGTTTGTTATTTGCACGATGATTTCGATTTTTCGATTTGAACGATATAATTCTGGTAGCGCAGCTGTGCTAAGACTTCAAATGAGATAACGATATTTGCATTATATATAATCGATTGTTTCCGTTTGCTGTTAAAAAAAAAGAATCTAATAAAAAGCAAAGCGCAAAAGCAAATATTCATACATATATACTATCGTCTTATTTATGCATGCGTCTTTTATCGACTTTACATTTCTATTTTGTCGAATAACAGAGTAACAGCAAGCAAAAAGCTGCGATAATTTTGCGCTGCACAATTTATTACCATAATTTAGATAAGATAAAGTCAAGGGCTTGCTACTTTACATTAGGTCGACAAATAGTAGCATCACTATACTTTTCTTTGCAGGGATTTAATTATACACCGATATGGAGCAAAATGGTGTCTCGATAATACCGCCGTCGGGTATCACGGAGAACTCAGTCGGGAAAAGCATCGGCATCTCGTTCAGATCCAACAGTACCATACAGTCAGCGAAGAAGCGATTAAAAACGTCCTGTAAGTATACAAATTAACGACGATGACAACCGAGCCCGTTCAATGACTCCGAGACTATGCGTAAGACACCGGCAGAAATTGAAAGTAGAAAAGTCTGTTTTTTTGAAATGCAAACAGTTGTTGTAAAAATTGTTTTTCACTTGCATCAGAGAAAAATCTTTACAAACATTCATTTACATCGCGTTTACAATGCGAATTCACTTACATTGTATATATCCATTAATGTGTACATTTAGAGATGTTTAAATTTGTGATAAAATAAATTGTGTTTATTTATTTATTTATTTTTTTCATTATTTTATATTGTACACGCATATTTAAAGTTTGATATTCGCAATATGAAATTTAGGTTGGTCGGAAACAGAAAAGACTAGAAAAGTGATTTCGCGTAAAAATCTAGCGCGCGCCACGTTGTACAGGAGAAGTCGATCGATCGTGTAACAAGATGGAAAGGTTTTGACGGAGCGATCGCTCGTTCCATGCTTTCGAGATTGACCTTAAACTCGCGAATCACCTGCCTTCGCGGATAGCTGCGACCTCCTATTACCTGGAATATTTCTCCTGCCCGCCGGTTTCCTAACGGTAAAAGAAAGAAGAAAGCGCAGGTTGCACTACTGTATATATGTATATACACCGAGAGCGTATGTTAAGCGACCGCTCTAGAACCATTGAAAATTGGGTCGGAAATCGGATTCGGACTACGGAGGGAATTTCTCTCCTTTCGAGAGAAATGCGCGCGCGTGGAGCTCGTTTCCGTTGCACATTTCACCGATATCAGCAACATTCTCGATGCGAAGCGGATATTCCTTGGTTGTCGGAAAAATTAGTTCTTCGTTGAATAAGTAACGCCGTCGAAAATTTGTACTGAACACAGTTTTCATTTGCGACGCATAATAGAAGCACTTCAGAGTTTGATGAATCTCTTTATCTATTTTCAAAAAAATTTATTTAAATTATTATCTACTTTTAAAATAAAGTCTTCCTTTTCTTTCTCTCTCTCTCTCTCTCTCTCTCTTTCTCTTTTTTGTTTCGTTTCATTTCTATTCAAATCAAATACAAGAATTTCTCAGTAGTTACAACCATTATGTGATATACACGATGGGGATTTGCGATCGATAGTGATGCTTCGTGCGTTTGATCTAGAAAGCGGATTGTCTTTTAACGGAAGTAACATTTCGGTCTTTTCTCTAGGAAAAAGAAAGTGCATAATGCAATCGCGTCAGGAAAGGCGTTCGCGCGCGGACATTTTTACAAGGGAGTATACGCACCATTTAAACGCCAGAGAGAGGAGTTCTCGCTAATAAAATTAGATGGTAATTACACGGAGCGAGACACTTGTGGTTAACATTATTAACGCGTCAGGTCGTTTTGTTTCATCCTTTTTTTCATTATACAAAGTGTCTCGAAATCATTATCACAGAAGCAATCTGATATTACTTCTTTATCTAGAGATTGTTATGCGCTTTGTGGTGTATCTATACATATAGCGAAGTGTTAATTAAAGTCTGAGTCATTATTTCCATTCCTCACAATGGGTTTGGTGAAAGTTTCCGATAGACGACGAAAAAAAAATTTTTTTTAATAAAAAAAAACAAAAGAATGTCGATGAGAAAAATTGATTATTTCTGAATGGCTTTTTGTGAATCTTATCTGTCTGAGAAAATCTAGGAAAACGATACACACCGTAAAGCAAAACGCGACGAATTATTCGTGTGCACTTTCACCCGTTTCGGCTACGTTTATTAATTTACGCTCGTCGGAAACCGCGGAATTCACAGCAGATCTTATCGCCGGAGAAGCTGCTCTAGATTCTCGAGAAGGCATTTATTGACAGATATATGTAGGAACATGTTGGAACAAACAAGAGGCGTTCTGTGAAAATTAAACACATCGCGGATTCTAGGATTCGAAAAAGGTTTTGTTCTTTTTCGTTCCGCAATCGCGCGCCATGATTTACCGATACTTTTCTGTCAGATACTTGTTCTCACGCTGACAATCCATTTCCATTTCGATCGTGCGATACAATAAAGTACATACTTATATATATGTATATATAGGTAGTAGCCAGCAGCGATGAGAACGCACGCGCATGAGAATCAACGCGCGAGACTATTGTTCTCGGATTTTTGGTCGCATTTCTTGAACTTTGAGCATCTCAAAGGAACAGTATTCATCTGTTTTTAACCGTATTTTTATTTTTCGAGACGGAATGTCTGTTTCTCAACAAAAAATTGCACGGATGAGGATCGGTACACAAATTCGATTAAAAAAAAACGCCGTTAATCTCTTCTTTGAAGTCGCTGCGCTCGCCACAATTTAGGAGGGCAACAAGACGAAAAGAGAGACAGTCGGGAAACAACATCGCGGTACAACATCGAGTCCGTGGCTCGAGCACGACAGTCATCGGACTCCGGCCATTCACCGCGAACTTGACCCACTGTCATACTTGCAGCACCGCTAGTATGATTGCACGTGTACTAACGCGACCGTCGTCACATGTTCACATACTTTCCGCTTCCTCCTGGGGATACTTTATCGCAGAAGGAAACAATACGGGTGCCTGCTGAATAACAATAGTGTAACTATTATCCGGATAAGATTTTTCTTGTGCGTGTGTCAAATTTTCCGAAAGTTCGTGAAATTATAAAATTCTTCTTACTGTTTTATTGAGAGTCTTTCAATGTTCATTTTATAAGTATATTAACACAATAATTTTATAACTATTCGTGCAATTGTATTTTATGTGTTATTACTCGAAGAGTTTCACGAGAAGAAAGAAAGAAGAAAAAACGAAAGAAAGAAGTTGCAAGGTGTTTCTGCTGTCCTTATTTTGCATACCAACAGGAAGACTCGTCTTGTAACACTAATTATTATAAACTGTGTGCATCTCATACTGCATCTAATTATGTAGATAAAAATGAATTTACCATATAGTAGTGATACCTTTATTTCCCTTGCACTTCTTGATACGTATCTTTCGTGCGTCTCGCTGTAATATATGATCGACATAATGCATTTTGCTTACATTCTCATGATGATGTAACTTGCGTCATGTTTTGTGATACTTATTATAATAACGAACTGTGCAATATCCAGCAATTGTGGTGTTGTTTACGTTTTCCTGTGATTCGTTAGATTGGAAAATCAAAATTATTGAAAATAATTGAAAGTCTCTTTGAATTGTAGATATTCAGATATGCGTGCAAAAAAATGAGCGGTAGCTGTGTGAACATATACAATCAGTAGAGGATGCATATAAATAAAAATATTTAGCTTAAAGAAAAAAATTATAAACTTCAAAAATCTATTTCGCATCCGTATTAGTGTTAATAGTGTTTCTTTTCCGGCTTTTCTCTTATTGGAATGTGTTGTTTTACGCAACGCATCGAGTGAACGAAATTACTTTCAACGTTAATATCTCTCGCAAATATAATTCGTGGAAGGACTATGAAAATCGGTAGCGCAACGTAACGTCCGAGCTCGTATAATAATGCGATAATAATTGATTATTGCTGTGGTCTTGCAAAAACAAATTACACACGAATTATCGACAACGTACAAAAGTTTAACCGGTAATTGAATCCGATTATATGCTTCTTCTTTGTTTCTTCCAACAGATATGACAACCAGTTTTGCAAGCGGAAAAATATCGTTTTCCTTACAAGGGAAAAATGCTTTTGCACGCTGTACAGTTGCGAGATCAAATAACTAGAGCGTATACCGCCCGTTTAATTTTCCGCAGTTCTAGTAAGAAGCGAAAGCCGCGAGAGAGGAAAAATTCGCGATAGAGAAAAGCACATTTCGTGTTTCGTGTCGATATTTCGTACGCCGTTGCACTCCTGTGCATTCTTGATGTTTATGACGGTTAACCGAACGAATAATGTTTCATCCCCGTGTCTCTCTTAACGTGAATCAAGAATCTCTTCGCGATTACCTATTTTCTCCTATTCACGAGAATTTATTACATCCCCGCGGAAATGTGTATGCGAATCTATAAAGAAAATGCACATCTATATTAAGACACTCTACGTTTGAATATATGACATTTGAGACTCTTACACGTCCTTTGTTCTACTTTACTTAAATAAATAGATGTTTATGCGCATGCGGTTCGTAACTCCCATCAACTTCGCTCAATGACGTTACGTTGTTGTAGCGATATTCATGTGTATTACATACATACGTCGAGAAGAATGGCGGCTGAACGAGACGTTGATTGAACATTTTTGTTTTAAAACGATAATTTAGAAATTTAAAATTCAAACATTTATTTAAATTTCAATTTAAAATTTAAAAATTTATAATTTAGGACAATACATGCAAAATATTGTATAATTTTGTTTTGTAAGATATACAAAAATGCGCAATTTTGAGCTGTTTGTCGAAAGTATCTTTGCAGTGACATTTATGTTAGGTAAAAATTAAATTTTGCGATACTGTAGACTCTACGATTATCGAAAAAAACCGTATTAATCCGATTGTTGCGAATCACGTGACCGGTTGTATTTCACGCGCGGAGAGATGTGATATCGTTCTCATCATATTTCACGGCGTATCGCACCAGAGATTGTGCGTCGTTCTGCGCGAACGACGACGTTGTGCGTTTACGCCACCAGACGGCCAGAGATCGTTGCAGATTTACAATGTATAAATTTTAACGTCGCGTAAAATCGCGTTACACAAACACATATTACGTTATTATATAACGTTCGGATACACACACGCTCTTTGCCGATCAGCCATAAGCAAATGTTACTTGGTCAGAAGCAATTGCGGCAGATTTTCAGTACTTTCACGCGTAATAATAACAAGTGCATGCTTACGTACGTAATGTGAAAATACGATATCACATCGAATAAACGTGCCATTTTCACGCCAACCTGGTTTACATTTAATTCTCTCGAGATCGAGAGAATTAAATGTAAACCATTGCTTTCCTAGCAATTGTCAATCCGCTACATCAGATACATTAACGAGAAATAAGTTGAAAAACTAATTACATAGAGTTGATACAAAATGTCACGCGTGCTGTAATTACGATCAATACATTGTAAACAGTATTTAACTAACAAGTAATAATCATATAGGCATGTATTTCTCTTGATAGAAATTTTATGCCGGTTTTATATCAGTTACTTAATAGAAATAATGCAATCGGCAATTTAATCTGTACAACGCACTCCTATATAATTGAGAGTTTATCGCCTCAGCATTTTTCCACGAGTGTAAAAAAGTAACTTAGCAAACTCAAGTTTACCAACTATCGTGCGAATAAACATGCGTTTAAAAATATCCCGTTGAATTTCAACATTATGCCTTGCGTGTAATTGACATTCAGCGGGATATTTTTAGGTGCGCGTTTGTGCACGCATACGACACAGAAGTAAGTTATACGATTCGCTCTTGCATCTTATTAATTTACACATTTGGATATCGATTGCCATCAGTTGATTAAATATTGCTTTATCAATTGTTTAAGTGACCTGTGTACATATTGAAACATATATTATCGGAAATATAACATCAATGAAGTCACGAGTGTTTTCTTTTTAAAATTTTTCTAAAAAACTTCACTGCAAACAAAAAATATATTTTATAGCACGTATAGTATTGTTTAAATTTTTGCAGTAAAATATTCCAATAATTTGATCAACTGTGTTATAAGTAACTCTAATAAATAACTTTAATAGGCGCGCGAGATTTGTATTATTGCGTTTATCTTATCAACTCAGAACAAGTCGCGATACAGTAGAATTCTACTGTGTTTTCGTAAGCAACACCGATCGCTGGTAAAATCTTACTGGTCGGTATATTCATACAAATTTATTCTACGTTCAGACACGTGAAAACGACGAATAATTCGTTTTTAATCGGAAGATGGTGCGTCGATGAAAAACCATCTATATTAATCATATGGGCGTGTATGTTTCATCTATGAGAAAGAAAAGAACATTCTCTATAGTAAAATCCGAATTTGAGAAAAGATGTAATTTTTTAATTTAGTGAACAATGGATTAAATTCCTGAAACGATCTCATATATCACGAGTCAGATCGTTTTCGTCTTGTGGAAGTTTCGGGAATTACAGAGCTTTAAGACGAGCGGGTGATTACTAATGATTAGTACACTCTATCCGAATCTAGTATCAGAGTTGCTAACTTTAACATCCCCGGATCTGTCTCGGCTATTACATAAAGACGATATTTCTCTCTGCCGACATTGTTAGGATTATGCCTCCCGTATCCCAGCCGTCAGAACCTCCTTGGTAGAAATAGGCAACACCGCTGGAAAGTGACGGTTGGACATAAGAAGCTGTATATATATACACACTTCACTATCCCGCGCGCGCGAGAGAGAGAGCTCCCTTATTATATTTATATCTACACATTAAAAGAAAAAATCATCAATAACGCTTTCTTTCTCTCGTCGTTCGCATCAAACTTTTACACAATTCTCTAATTTCGTTTTAATTTGAATGTCATTTGAACTCGCTAAAAAATGAAACTAGAAGAATATCAAAGAAACAAAAGCACAATACACTTCGCTCGGCGAAAATAATTGTTGATTACTTTCCCGACCTGTAATTACGCTCCTTGACGCTTTCTTGCTAATTACCGGCAGCTTCCATTCTCCGCGGTTTGGTTTTTTAATTAACGATTAGAGATATCATCGCGCCCCCCAAGTTACGTGGAGTCTGGAAAGTGCATGTCTTGACTGGTGAAGATATATTTCCGTGAATACCGTTAGACATATATATGTATGTGCTGCGTTTCGATCGCATGTGTTTTTCTCACTAGTTTCTACTCAGGTTCTTGATGTATAACATGCGCGCAATGGCTTTCTACACTTTATTCCGCCAGCACTTTGCCATCTTTTACGACTGTCGGATCATTAACTAGCGATAAATTAGCGAAACGCTATGAGAGCTCGATAAAAAAAAAAGTCGAAGCGTTCTAATTTCTTTTACGTGTCGATTATAATTATGCCGGTCGATTGTTAGGTCATCCGTTTCGAAGTCTTGAATATAAACGAGAGGAAGAAAGTACGGAAAATTGTTTTGCGCGTTGAAATTTACGCATTTCTTTTTTCGATATAAAGAACCATTTTGTTCCGCTGACTGACTTTAGATAGATATGGTAATAAGTGGTAACGTCGGTTACAATCGATACAATTCGCAATGTTCACTTTTAAAGGAGGACGAGAGACTTTAACGGGTTTCGCGCACACGCCGGAATTGCGTTTCCATCACTCGTATCGAAATCCCAGCTAATCCACGAACGTCGATGACTGATCGCTATCGGTCTCGCTCGGTGTCACAAGCGAGTCTGTGTATTAATGGAAACCGTGACACGTGCGCTCGCCTCTAATTATATTCGCGCGATACACGGTTAATCACGAGAACTCGGCCATTCGGTAATTCTAGGGCAAACGTGCTTCGGCATCTCTGTGCATAGTTTAGAAGCGTATATGTATACGTATAAGCGCGATTAAACCCGAAGGATATTGACATCATCCGTACATGAAGTTATGAATATCGTATGAATGGGAGGGAGGAAGAGAGGGGGAGAGAGAGAGAGAGAGAGAGAGAGAGAGAGAGAGAGCGAGTGCATTGCGCGCCGGATCTCAATGATTCGTTCAGAAAATGCAAACCACGAATGTCAAACGCGGGTGTAACGCAAACAGTCTATATTGATTGATGCGTCGTGCTATTTTTGCACCAAGACGATTTACAGTTACATAAAGCGATATCTGTTTACACTCTGTTAATTGCGAGAAGGAAAAAGAAAATAGAGAGCTGTAATTGAAAAAAATTATTATTGTTCTGTTACCTATATCGAACAGATTAATCGCGAAAACTATTCTTATCTAGTTTTACAATTAAAAACCTTTGAAATTTCAAAAATCATTGTGTAAGTTTTAAATGTAATTGCAAAATTCTCAGCGTGTATTTCATGGCAAGAGCAAATGTCATCAAGCCGTGACTTTTGTGACTTCTGAGATTGCTTAGTTATCAATAATATGTTTTTTATTGGCGCCCGAGATGTCGATCCGAGATTGTTGCCTAACGCTTAATAATTGATAACGTTGCCTCGCATTAATATTAAAATATTGTGCGCGCGTTTAAAAAGAAAAATAAATAAAAAAATAAACAAAATATGCACGTTCTTTGCTGATAAAATGCGACTTAATCCTTGCATTTTACAAAGTTGAATTAAAATTTGCAGAGAACGAAATAAATGGAAGTTGCATGGCGAAATAATGCGAAAATGGGTGCTACGACTGGCAAGCTTGTTCAAAGGGCGTACTGTAATTTAGTTGCCGTGAACTGTAATTTCGTTCAACTTTCGGTCTTCCCCGGCGAAAATTTCAAAACACCTCTGTGAAAATTTCACGTGCGAGCACTCGCGAAAATTACATTAGAAAATTTCACGAACACAAGCAGAACTACAACTATGATTGCCACCTCAAGAAAAAAAAGAATAGAGATAATGGTCGATATTCTGTAATCTATAGAAAATTAACAACGCGCCTGCTCGAACATCGACCCTCGATGTACATATAACTTTAGCGATGCTTTCATGCAAATTCAACATTGACCCGTACCTTCTCTCTGGGTTTACATCAGTAGTAATCGCATTCGACGTGAAGCGAACAAAGTTTCTACTCGAAAGTTTACAGCAAAGTGGCACTCCCAGTTATCCTACCTGTCGATTCAAAAACGCTTCTTCTCCGCGCGAACTACTATTGTACTTTCAGAATTCATTAAAGAACAATTCAACATTTTATTAAATAAATACTCGGCATGAAAACAGCGTAAATGTTGAATACAGAGGTTTCAAGAAAGAGGTTTCTATCACGTATGTGTACGCGCTTTCGATAAAAGTAAAAAAAAAATTATCTTCATATTTATTTTGTGCATTTGTTTTTTTTTTGTTTTTTTACAAATACGTCCTCGTTAATTTAATGAATTTCCTACATTTTTAAAATAATATTTACAATTTTTAAAAAACTGGGACGTCAATATTTGCAGCATAATAAATATCGGATTATCAAGAAGTAGAATATAATCTTGTCACTTCATCGCGCACTTTCAGGCGCACTTGTGCTCCGGAATGCAGTGAAAATATGCTTGAGAGATACAGAATTCTGTTGAATCATGTTCTTGCCTCTTTTCATTCGTGCACCAATGATTCAAGGGAAACCGCCTCTGTGTTGGTGTATTTGTCGCTATATGCATTATCCATCTTTGAAAACGAAGCTTCGCCGTGTTACACATTCAGCGCGGGTGAACTTTTGCCTCTTGACTTCTCTCGATTATACATTCAGTGGCTGCCTTCGGTTCGTTTAATGCGCAAAAATAAAAGTATACGTCTTCGTTGGACTGTTCGTTTGTGCGGTAGTTACCTTTTAATTAAATACCGCTGCGCCCGGCCGGCTCACCACGTGTATGAGACCGCGAGTCGGTAATGAGAGTTTCGCAAGTTTTCATACTTTTTCACAAAAGCACAGAGGTGATATACTCAAGGGGTCGCTCTCTATAAAGTTGCAACGCGTAAAGATGCATTTCACTTTTCTTTGTCACGACATTTCGCGAATTACTTGTGTAATTTTTCGCTTCGATGCAATGTTATACGAAAATGCGCCGCTTTCGAATTTTAAATCTTCCAATTTATATCTCGCTATAAATTATGAAGATATATGTCTCACTTCTTTTTTCCACATATGGATAATCTATATTACATACGTGTAGCAAATAACAGACGTGTTTACATGCATGTTCTTCATCGGCAATTTCTGCGAAACGATCTATGTTTACTTTTCAATAAACGAAGTTAAAGTCACAAAGAATGTGTACAACAAATGTATCGATATGATACATCTGTTCGCTATTTCGCGTACATGGCATCATCGGTAAGCGCTATATATTGATAAACTTGATATCGCACTTAAATTTGTAATGGGTTAAAATACAAAAGTGATAGTTCGCATCTTTTAGGGTCAAAACAACTTCTCCACATGGAAGAAAACAGCACGATGACGGATAAGCTCGTGCTCGCTCTGGGAGAACTGATTGGAACGGCAATTCTAGTACTTGTTGGATGTACAGCGGGTGTAGGCAGTATGACGGAAAAGACTCCGTCGCATTTACAGACCGCTCTCGCTGGTGGAATCGGTATCATGATCGCCATACAGGTATATAGATCACACACACACATCATTTGGCAATTAATCTATAATACTTTAATGGAGTAGATAGGATTTTTTTGCAGTTTATTGTAAAAAACTTATGTAAATGTACACAAAAAAATAAAAGTAATGTTGTTAATATAAAAAATGTACGGCAATTTATACACACGTCGTAAAGTTATATAATTTTGTATAAAACTAAGTTAATAGCGAACAATATCTCAATAATAATTTTTACAATGTATATATTTGTCACCTTGAAGAAAACTTCTATTTTATTATATTTCGTGCATTTTATGCATATAAGCCTATATATTTTATATTTCAATGATATGTACTACTCGTATATGTATATACATGCAAGTATATATATAAATGTATAAAACGAGTCTGCTAAAATAAGCTGTGATTCAAGCGCCCAGAGCTAGCATTATCAAGTCTTATCGTCGATCGAATGCTGCTTGCTTTTTTCAGTGTGTTGGCCACATCAGCGGCGCTCATCTTAATCCAGCCATTACAGTGGCCTCAGTGATTTTCGGCAACAAATCCCTCCCAATGGCTTTTCTCTACATTATCGCACAATGTTTAGGCAGTGTGACAGGCTACGGCTTGCTACAGGTCATTAAAAGCTTATACGCTCATATTCACAGATTGCAAAAATCATTTGATTAAAGTTTCAACCAAAATGTCAAATTATTATCAGATTATAATTATTCAATTCTAGCAATTGATCCGAGTCAGATCAACGCTATAATTATTAATTCTAATTTTAGATGATAACACCTTTGAATAAGTTGCATGACGGTAATGACACGACAATCGATAAGTTTTGCACAACAGATATTGGTAATCTGTCCGAAGCTCGTGGATTTGCAGTCGAGGCTCTGGCTACGGGAATATTCGTTTTCTTCACTTACGGAATTTGGGACTCGCGAAACGCAAAGAATACCGATTCAATGCCGTTGCGATTCGGCTTTTGCATTACCGCACTCTCTCTCGCTTTTAGTCCTTACACCGGCTGTAGTATGAATCCCGCCAGATCAATCGGACCGGCGATTTGGAAAAATTACTGGAAAAACCATTGGATATACTGGGTGGGACCGATTGGAGGATCTATAGTTGCATCTTTGATTTATCGATGTTTATTTTTGCCGTTTACGGAAGACAAGAAGGATACTACGCAGGACATGGGAACTTTTAACGGCATCGAGACGTAGAAAGGATCATACGTACGTTTCTCTTTAAATTTAGATGTTAAGTTACTTTTATACACGCGAAAGCGCTATCAATCACACAAACATTCATAAAAAATTAGGTAATTTAGAAAGAAGTTTGCATTAAATTTGTATTATCTTGAATAAGTTTTTTCTAACATAAATCATTGGAAAAGTCACGAACATAGTACACACATACATATAGCAAGTAGTTTTAAAATACAAAGCAAGTGTCAACTGACACATATAATAGATGTTTTCCTTGTTTAAAAAATTTCATTTTTTTCTCGTAGAAGCGTCGCGAACTTGTCACTCGATTTCTAGTAAACAGTTTCTATATCTTTTTTCCCGATTATTCTATTCTCATCACTTTATTCTCTTAAATATTCCTTTTTTCTCGATATTTTCGGGTAACGTCACTTCGTAATACGCAGGAATAATCCACAAATCGAGATAACATCGCACGTTTTATGTTTCAGCGAACGAAATTACATTCCAGTTGTCGGTGGTTCACAAATTGAACGAGAAATTCTGATCGCGCTGGTATTTTCCTCGTCTGAAAAAGAGGACGTTGCAAAAGTTCCGGCGGAAACTCCCCGTGCGGAGCGGATAGTAGAAGCAGGTCGGACACAGGCTTCAAACACTTTAACGGATTTCTACTTCCGAGGTTCTCGGAAACGTCTCATTTGCAGATCTTATAAACTGAAAAGGTATTGCGAGTGTCCCGCGCGACGAGGACTTCTCGACTGATCTGACATTATTTTTGTACAAACAATATGCAACGTATATAAAACGTATTGAATAAGATGTCATGACATATTTTATGTGATTGCTTCGATGCAAAAAGTATAAGATCTTTAATTATTATATATTTAATACATATACTGTTCGTTGTCGTATAAATAGTTTTTATCGTTCACGCACTTCACGGCTTGGCAAAAACACCGCAAAAAATGCACAAATTCTTGAAGCACAAATGTAAGTTAGAGAGAAATTATACTTTTTAAAATATATATAAAAAGAACATTTCACATTGTTTAAGTACATGAAAAATAGTAATATATTACTGTGAGAACAAAAAACACTCTATGTAAATATATGTAAGTGTATAAATATATAAATATACAAATTTATGTATCAGTGTTTTTCAACATTTTACGCCAGACCAAAGAGAAATGCGTCATTTAAATATTAACGTCAATTCGAAATATTGTTCGCGCTAATTTTATATATCACACTACATTTTATAGTATATCTATCCTAAACTGTCAAGTATACGCATTTGACAGCGGCTCGAGCCACGCGAAGCGCAAAACCGCAAAAATAATTAAAGAACTAAATTAAATTAAAATTGTCCACCACGTAATTTTGATGCTAACACTTTCGCGGGAAGTCTGTCTACGCTCGTTGTAAAGTGAAGTTTCAGAATAGCGCGCAGTTGTAGGTTTGTTCAGAAGTTATATAATTTTAAATGTCAACTTACACACAGAGTTCGATTTTTATTTCTCTGTTTTTACTTTGTAAACATCGAACGCAGCATGAAGAAAAAGAAATCTCTCTATACCGCACCATCGATCCGCGCGCGTTTTTGTCAATTATTAGTGAGAATTTGTGGATTAGAGAGGAGAGAGAAAGAGACTCAATTCGTTCGTTTGCGCAATTTCGCTAAATTCGATCGTCATTATGTATCGTGTATATGTACCACGCGATTGCAGCTCATTAAAACCGACATCGAGATCTTCCTCGCGAAGAGAGCATTGAGCATAATATGATCTGTCCCTTCTCTTATCTCTGGCTGTGACGAAATTCGAAATAACGGAATTAGTCTCAGCGAATTCAGGAAATTACCTCCATCGCCGTCGGTCGCGCCAAAGTTTTAATTGTACTCACGATATGTACACGTCGGTACACGACTTGCGCGAGAACGTGAGTGCAAATACGCGTATGTGTGTGCGCGCGCGCGCGTTTGCAATTACGTTCCTCGGTTTAATGTATATGTAAATATAAGATACACGCGCGCAAACTCTCCCCCTTATATTCGCTTCTCCTCGCTCTCGTATATAGATAACAATAACTTTAAAGACCCGAGTGCGAAATTGCTCCGGTAGATTTTGATCCCGGAATTCGCGCCGAGCTTTGTTCGCGCAAGAACGATGGTGAATAAGGTCGCACGCGTATAATTCAGATCGCTTCTCATTACTACACGGGAGCTGTTGCATAGGTGCAAATTACGCTTCGGATAATTAATTCGCATTTCGAATATACAAAAATTCTTAATCTCGATAAGTTAAATAAAATGAGAAAAAATATCATCTTGACTGAGAATTGTATTTATATTTTTAATTGTATAGTTGATTATGACTTTCCGAGTAAATTTTACGCGATATATCAGATAGATATACGAAATTGTGTGTAGAAGATAAACTGTCAAAAAAACTTATCTCTTTTATTTGTCTGATTAAGAAGTTTATTAAACTCTTGTCGTTGCAATATTGAACAACTTGTGCGTTATAGATTTTGATTCGGATAATTGAGCAACGATAATGATAAAAGAAAGAAAGATAAAGAATCCGTAATCAATTTGTGACAGACACAGTCAACAATCGGTGTTCTTCGCGAGAGTCTCTGAAATTAGCATCCCCGCCTGCTTTTACAAGCAAGTAGCGATGAGTAGGGAGTGCGGCGCGCGTATTAGCGACGTTATATCGTCTGAGAAAGAGACCAGATCGCGGTATCCTCTGCGGATAGAACCGAGTTACGATCATTCTCGTTTTCACACAGAGACGCCGGAGTGTGCCAAAATCTCTCGCTCTCTCTCCCTTCATTCCCTTCTTTGTCATTAAGAAGTCCAAGACGTTTGTGCTTGTGGTATTGTGACTCACATTAACTTTACATTCCGACATGCCGGCAGACGATTTTCGCGCAGGTAAGAAACTCTTCTCAGACCATCTTTCACAAAGTTCATTCGTCAGAAGCGTCTTATTTCGTACGACAATCATTATAACACACAGTTGTAACAGGCAGTATGGTTCGAAATATAAATTCAACATGGAGCACGTCTTTGTACTCCTTGACTCGGAAAGACGATACGATATCATTAAAGCGACATAATATTAGAGATAAGAATTTGTTTTTCTTAATGGAAAATTAATGTAAGCATACATTTTAACGAATTATTAATAAATACGGAGACAAGTATAGTAAATGTAATGGGTAAATAATTCAATAAGTGAGATTAGAAAACTGTAAATAAAACTGTTTACGTAGCTGTATGTAGCTGTTTATAATTCGTGTAATAAGTAATATAATATTAGTTCATGTTTGATCGTCAATGAAAACGAAAATATTGCAGTTCTTGAGTAAATGATTCCTTAATAGCGAGTCATCGACCTTAATCTGTTACTAAAATAGAGTTTCTATTTTTATTTTTTAAATTTTAATTACGTTAGATTAACATTAAATTATTATTATTTTTAAGATTAAGTACACGCACAAAATATAATAATATAACATAAACGATATTTTTCGAATCTAAGTGCGTCGAACAATTACAGAACATAAGCAAAAACGAACGAGTCAGAAAAATCTAATTAGAAAGACAATGATTGATGAACCAAAAAAAAAGTTTTGATTAATTTTACATATGACTGCATTGATGCTCGTTATCAATATATTTTTCACAGAAACGTTCAATGATCAGATGATCAAAGTTTATCTTCCTCACCAGAAATAGCAACAATGTTCACTATAATATCAATAGAATATTTTAATTTAATTTACTTAGAACAAAATAGTGCACATTTCCAAGTGTCAAAAACTCACTTTCATATAAATTAATTATAAAGTATATATATATATATAAATTAAAATTTATTAAAATTCCAACGCAGATTTTCTAATATGTTAAATATCAATTTTGTTCATTAATGATTATAGTTAAATAATTTTTTATATGAGATAAAACACTTATATAAAAAACATTCTGTGCAAAACTCCCGTTCTAAAATTACTATATGTCTATAACTTCATGTATAATTGTATAACTTCAAGGATTTCCTCTTCATTCTGTTTAGATATACATACTATTTTTTTATTCACATGCGCGAGTTGTGAGAGATTGTTTCGTTGATATCAAAACAGCAGAAGAATGCTTACGCGTCAAGTACACTTCTACTAAGTATGTGCCTCAAAATACAATTTTTTTTTATAAGTCCGCTTGTTATGAAGAAATTAAAGAATAAGTGTTTATTAGACCAATATAAGAAAAACAAAATTTATAAACAGAAACAAATTAAATTAAAAATAATAGGACTTATTAATTTACAATCGATTAAAATAAACATGTAATTTATATACCGACAATATTTTGTACCAGTCAGCGTCGAACTCTTACAAATTCTAAAAAAAATTAAATTGTTTAAATTGTAAACTTCGAAGAACTTTTTTGGATTTATGTTATTTCATAATGGAAATTTTTTTCGTTTTAATCTTTAGTAATCACTTGTCAAAAAGTTTTATTCTCTATTTCATATTAACATAACATTGTATTAATACAAGAATTATTTTATTTTCACACACAAAGAAAAATAAACCTTATATTTAGTAACATTATTTTTTTATTAGATATTTATTTAACATATATATAATTTAGTGACTAAAAATATTGTTTAAAAATTATTTTTTGCAGTAAATGTTAATCTAATCTTATTGCAATACATTTCATTATTGATAAAGTCATGATTTTGAACTTTAAAATACTTGAAAATAACTCGATTAATATTATCAATACGAAATATGGCGCAAGAAAACAAATACAATCAAAATTGTATGAAGTCTTCGTGTAAAGAGATATGATGACAGATTTATCAGTTTTTATTTCGATCTGATTCTGATATGCGAACATCGCTATTTACAAAGACTTTATGTATTTACCGACCATATTTCAACAGAAAAATATTATTTAGCGTGTATATTTATTCAGCGGTCGTCATACGATTAGACTTTCAACTCGTCGCTATCGGTTAGCTTATACTGCTGGTCTTTATCGCTCCTCTTATATGGAAACTAACCAAACACAATATCATATACAGATACACGGTCAAGTTGTAAATTGTTCCGCACTTACTACTGTGCACTTATTCACTATTTATTATTTGTTCTGGGTTTTTAGTTTAGTTATTTTATTTTTACAATTCTCACACATTAACTCTAACAATTCTAATGCATAGAATAAATAAAAAAAAAGATCAACGAATTTAAATTAATCACATCTAACAGAAAAATGTTTCTGCGACATTATCCGAAATACAATGCGCTATTATGCAGCTTTACATGGTGGATACTGAATGGAAATAAAACGAGAATTGCGTCGATATTAATTTTGCAAGTGTTATAACGAGGGGTGGAAAATTACTTGTTTTACATTAAGCAAAGAAATAAAGATTGAATTATCACAGAGAAACGAGAGACTGCGTCAAAAAAAGCAAATTGAGCGGTAATCTGCAAAACAATTGAGATACGGAAGTTGACTTTATATATGACTTCAGCTAGCGCATATTAATTTAGAGTTTTTCTTCGTAGAGCTTTTCCTACAATTCTCACGTTAATAGCGATTTAATGCTCTCTTACATAATCAGTCAGTTCGAGAAGTTCCTTTATGAAGCAGTTTTTTTCTTCGAAGCACGAAGCAAAAAATCTCGCGTATCATCCGAGATTAGATAATAACTTTTAACCTCTTTTGCATAACTCTTGCATTTCTAACTGCATCTTGTACATGATGTGTTGTTCTTATCTTTACATATTTATCATTATAACGAGATTCTATAGCTAACATTCACAATTCAGTCGTTTACGTTAAAAAACAGTGACGTCAATTACAAAAAATCTTATGTAGTAGTTGTGTATATAAACATATGATCATAACTAATAATAAACATATTCGTTTATACACACATAACTAATACAAGATAAATTAGAAAAAATGTCATCGTTTTGCAATTTTATAACTACAGCTATCGTTATATCCGCCGAATAGAGCAATGATAACATTGCGGCGCTCATTTTAACGCATAATATGTATTTAAATTTGCGCATATAAAATTGTATGCACAAGTTTTCACACGTGTAAAGTACAAAGACATTTATTGGTCTCTCTGCACACATACACACACGTCAATTTTAATTCAATCTAAAAATACTATATTTACTTTTTTTAACGCGTCACAATTTTTGAGAAAATAATGTGTTTATATTTTTAACTAAATTTTTACTGTAGTGTCTCAAAGTGATTCATTTTTGCATTAATCAGTATTTTAGAAGAGAACAAACAATGCATCTTTTTCAAAAGCTTCCTTCGGTGTCCGAAGTTCATTAGAAAATGGCGAAAAATAAAGACAATTGTCCTTGTTGAAAGAGAAGACGTTCAGCTCATTGAATATAGCGATAATCGATTCTCGAGACCAGACAAAGCAATTATATCAACTTATCGTCGTAGGATGTCACGGATCATTAATCAATTAATATACGTTCGCGATTAACGTTTAACTTACGCTCGCGTGTACATATAACGGCGTTTATCGGTCTAATAGGTAAATTATGCCGACTAATTACCGCGTAATCTCTTGGCAGCATTCCCGCGAAATTAGCCGATTGTATGCAAATCGTGGATTAAAGCTTCGTTAGGCCGGGGGTAAACGATCGTTCGTTTGAACGGTGATTAGGAGCGCGACAATGTTTCGAGATGACGAAGCTGCGACTTCTTCTTCTTCTTCTTCTTGCATACTGCATTACGTTCTTCCATCGATCTTCATTACAAGGAAGGTTTATAACGATCGACCAAAAGAAGACAAGATTTTATTTATCGCGATACGAAACACAATAATAAAAATTATTAAATTATCTAATTATTCATTATTAAAAAAAAATTATTAATCATAAAAAAAAAATTCACCAAATTCACGTGTGTCGAAGACTCGTTCATTCGCAAGTCGCGGGATTTAGGGGATTATAAAAATAATTCGATCGAGATTCGTTCATGTGCACCAGCTGCTTATTCATCTGTGTATATAACAAATATCGAGCGACCGCAGAATTTAAACTGTAAGTAATAAATTGTTCTTATGCTAAGCGAGAAATTGAAAACTATAAATACATCTGTTAGTTGTGAGCCTATAAATATCTTGTTTAAATAGCTTTGACACAAAGTTGTTTACCTTGATAAAAAAAATTTATTATATCTATCTTTCAGCATAAAAAATCGAATAATAAGTAATTTATGTCGATCGACAATTGTGATAATGTATAAAAATCAACGTAATTATTTACAATAAAATCGCGAACCAAACCCTTGTAATTATTGAAAGATAGAATGTATATATTTATCGAAGAAGAATATTTCGATTATGCGTAATTTTTACGCAACAAAATTCTTGTTACTCTTCTTCCAAAAGTGTTTTTTTTCTGCTGAAGTGTGTTAATAAACATATAAAATTATTATCAAGTAATTTTGTCGACTACAATATCATGGAGGCATTTTCTGAACCACTGGCAGCGTTGTCGCGGTTACTGTATTACTTTCACTTTTACGCGAGGATAGTCTCATTGAAAAGTATATCTGAAATGAATAGAAGGAGAAAATTTCAAACTCAAACTCTAAAGACTAAAAGAGAAAAATTAATATTATATCAAGATCGAGAAACAAATGCGCGCATGATAGTATCAAATATGTATGTAACAGTACTATGTGACAATGTAATATATTATCGCAAATATGAAGTTTATACTAAATTATAACGACGTCTTGCATCACAAATTACGCAAATAACTTCGCGACTATTAATCCGCATTATGTATACACACGCGATAAGAACTCGTTTTTTATTACTGAAGCAAATTTTTTCGCATCTTTATTAACACTACATGTAACATCACCTTGACAAATTTTTTTTTCAAGAAAAAAGCATTTATACGTTTGATATTTTAGAAAAATTGACTTTATATATGTATGCACACATAACAAATATAGATAATATGAACACACTTTACAGTATTACAATCTTTAAAATTTTAAATTGACAAACAATGTATGCTTAAAAAAAACCTGTATATACTTTTAATTTCTTTTTTTTTAGAAAAATATACTTCTTAGAGAAACAAATATGTCTCTTTTTTATATAATCACGATAGATTTTTCGAGTGTAGCGTGGCATTTGATATAAACTCGCACGACGCGGTGTGTAACCCGCGACATACTTAATCAGTACAATTAATTATCTTATTTCCGCTCGAATGACGCCAAGTGACGCCAGTTTGCACGCATATTATATCATTGAGTAGCTACGTTTTTCTTCTATAAACAATTCTACCTTCTACTAGTGTACAATTCTTCGATATATCGCGTATGTTACACGTGCAGCGTGCGTCAACCTTGCGTCGAGTGTTGGTGATACGGCATAATGTCTCTACCTCTCTCACGAAAGCGACGTACTTATTCCGTACGAGCTGGTCGTGAGTCGTGCACGTTTATTCGCGCGTCGACACGGTGTGGAAAATGTGGCGGAATCGGCGCAAGGAAAGAGGCAAGTGAAACGATCGCGCTGAAAATCACGTTGTCTTTAATTTCATTATTACGCGTGGTGTATTATATATTACAAGATTGTCTCGTAGAAAAATCAAGTAATTCATCCTAAAATGTGTGTGTTAAACAGTGAAACAGTGATGAGGACACGGCAATATTGTGACAAGAATATTTCCGCACATATGCTGTCTATTAATTTTTTAAACATCTTGTGAAATATGAAAAGTCTAAAAAGAGCACTTTTTCCCAATATTAAACAGTGAAAATATAAAAATGAAAGAATAAGAAGCAAAAACTCAGCAATTAAATATTTCTATATCAATTTGTTTCATATCCCTGTTTTACTTAGTTTTGGTAAAAAAAAGTGTTTGTTTTTTTTAACGAAGAAACATTTTCTATAGGATTGAAGCGATGGATGCAAATAGAGGGCACTGTGAAGAACACTCTCCTGACCGGATTAGCAGAGCTGATTGGTACATCCATGCTGATATTTCTGGGATGCATGGGTTGTGTCGGTAGCCTCGGCGTCGAGCCTTTTCATCTACAAATAGCGATAACCTTCGGTTTGGCCGTTATGGTCGTGATCCAGGTCAGTAGATAAACGGGAATATTATTATCATTTTGTTGCGTTATACTCTGATAAAAATGATCAGAATCTCTTCTATCGAAAAATGTGACAATACTGCGACGCCTACATTTCTGTGTATGTGTTTATAAACAGTAAAAAGTTCCATAAAACGTCAGGGTGATCGAATTTGTTATAATCGATTACATCTTATTTTTTGCGCGCGCGTTAATAGTTACATCTTATATGTTACATACATAGATCCTATAAAACAATTATAGTTGTCATAAATCCTATTTCTTCCTAAATAAGATTACGGTCTATTTGTAAAAATAATATTCGAATTTACTTGCAAATGTCGAAAAAGTTTTCTGAGCGCTACTCCGCTCGCTTTTTCTTCATCTCACTTATTTCAGCGACGATCATCGTTTCGTCATCAATGTATAATAGTGCGCAGTGCCATACCTGAGCATATCCCACCATCGATGTTGATTGTTGACCGACGCGGAGACCATCACTGTGATAAGTGGGGTGAAAGGAAAGTGAGCAGCGTAACTGCCGGTTTTAAACAGTTGCAAATAAATTCGAGAACTGATTTAAAACGTTTCAACAATTACGGTATTGCACACTAAAAACGAATTTTATTGCATTTAGTTCTTTGGCTTTCACTCGCAGCGAAATAGGTACAGCAAAATCGTGCCGCGATTCGTTAGCAAATACTCAAAAATTTTTCTGACGCACAGAACGTGCATTTCATTACCTTCCTATTTATTCCGTAATTTGTACTCGCGCCGCGGCAATTTTGTATAATTTGTTACGAGCGGCACGCTGTTAATATGTAAAGTGCAGCCGTTAGAATTAAAGCGCGCATCGATAATTAAACAATTCTCTTGAATTTTGTCGTTTTCAGTGCATCGGCCACATCAGCAGTGCTCATATTAATCCAGCGATCACTGTGGGATCTGTCGTTCTCGGGAAGAAAACTCTTTTTGAAGCTTTAGTTTATTTTGTGTCGCAGATAATAGGCGCTATTTTAGGTTACGGTATGCTAAAGGTTGGTATATAAAAAAAAATAAAATAAAAATTTATCTCATATATATAAATTGTACAAATGATAAAAGTACAATTTTATGGTTTAAAAAAATTATTTTTCTAATTATTATATAAGAAATAATGCAAATATAGAAGTGTGTGTGTGTGTACAAAATAATGCAGTATACGCGTTAAATGTAAATATGTATTGGCATAAAGATAAAGATATTTTTCATATTGATGTACATACAAAGCCTTGTCGAGCAATAAAGATACGTAAATGTGGATTTCATTAAATATTTAAATTTCGGTAATATATACTTAAATAACAGCGAGATTGAGAAGGCAATATGACAAAAATTAGTCACAAAGTTATAGCAAGAGAGAAATAAAATGGTAATCTTGCCGGTTTATATTTCTTAAGACATGGATAAAGAAAGAGAAATCTCTGCTTTATTGATAATTCAAAAGCATATATGCAATCCGTTTAATTAGTGCTAGCGTTAATCAGAAAAAAGCCTGGTCACATCTGAGAACGGCGAGCTCAATCTCAGATAACACGAGCGTACAAAGTAAAAAAATATAAGCGACTCTTTCTCTTAATCAACTGTATGGTCTTCTTCTGTATTAATCGCGAAAACTGTACTCAGCATGAACACACACAGACCTCAATACATTTTATAATCAACAAAAATGTAACATAACGATTTTAATCTTATTAATGCTTCTGTGCGGGCACTTGTTGCAGCTATACTGAATTATGATGTCAAAAAAAGAAATTTATATGAATTTTAGTTTTTCAGTTTACATCCAAATAAACTAGTAATTTTTTCCGAATAAATTACTCAAACACGCACCGAAAATTCTTCAGTTTTGACAGATTAATAAATATCCGTTCATCCGTTCTGATCAATTGGTGAGACTTATTTTTGCTCTGGAAATAGTGAAAATATACGACGCATGAATAAAAAAAAAAAAAAAAAACGGAATTTTTCAGCACATTTTTATCAATCTATCTGCCATCAAATACTGATAATAATTCACGAAAATTTGGTTTATTTCGATGTAAATTGCATGACGCGATTTCAATGTAAATCGCATGACAAAAATTCCTACAATTTCGCGCTTTTATGTCATTAATTCAATATTGACTGTATATCCACGAAAACAATCTCGAAGGAAAAAACCGCCTCGCCCAATTTAATCGACATCAATTGTTTTCTGTCATTCGACCGTTTTTACAGGTGGTGACGCCGCAGCATCACTTGACATCCAAGGCGCTTGAACGCTTCAATGACGATACATTCTGCGTGAACCATATGCATGCCGAACTCTCTGCGATTCAAGGCTTGCTCATCGAGGGTATCGCGACCGCGATTCTCATGTTCGTAGTGTGCTCCGTTTGGGATCCGAGGAATGAGAAAAACGGGGATTCGGTGCCGATCAGGTTCGGCTTCACGGTAACGGTGTTGGCAATTACGGTCGGGCCCTACACCAGCTGTAGCATGAATCCGGCGAGGTCGTTCGCACCGGCAATTTGGAACAACCATTGGACGCATCACTGGATCTACTGGTTTGGTCCGATCGGTGGTGCCCTGATTTCCGCGTTTGCGTACAAAACTATTTTTGGCGTCTCTGATGACAACGTCGAGGACGAAGAGCCTGTTCCCGAAGCGGTCGCGCTCAACAGCGTGGAAGCCCACAAGACAGAGGTGAGACAAATAAATAATTGATAGAAGTCTTGTTACACGTGACTTGCTTTTTCTCTCTTTCTCTCGTTTTTCTTGTCTTTTATTCTAGATATTTAATTTACTCATGTATATAAAGTTCAGAAATTTTCGTTGTATTAATATGATACGAAAACAGTATATTAGATGTGATTTATCGCATAATAAACATATTTTTTACTTATTAGCGATAATACAATATCTAATAATACTACTAATTGACACATAGTCTACACACAGTATTTAATGTAATTTTATAGCATCTAAACATGAATTATAACTAAATTTAAGAACATTTCACAGAGAGAATTCTGTTTTATATGCACTAACAGTACAATAAAGGAGAAAACGCATGCGAATTCCGCGCATGACAGGGTACCACGTCCCGTATCAGCAATAATTCTCGTTAACGACGTTTCGGCGAAAATTAACGACCATTTTCTCGCGACTTTAAACGATCCTTTAAAATACGGGAGAAACGAGGCTTAGGTGGCTTTATCATGTAAACGCCATAGCCACGCCGTGCATCAGAGCTTTTCGCATGACGCGGATTATCTTGTAAGGGGCGGCCGTAAAGGTCGACGATAAATCGCCAAGGTGGGCGAAGAAGTTCAGTAAAACTGGTTTTACGAAACGTTATCCGTAGTAAAGACTATAAGGTTTTAACGTTGCCGGTTTACCTGATCGTCGATACGCGCGAGCTCTAAAGTTAAGAAAAAAACCTATCCATCTCGATATACACGCAGTATTGTATTTCACTTTTTATTTTAGCTATCTCTCCTTATTTCTCACCCGCAATCGAGAAGTGCGCGATTTTATTCGCCACCCGAATTATGACAGTCTGAAAGTCCTTCGAACAAAAACTGACTTGGCACTGAGCGTAAAAACTGCTTTAAACGTTACGGCGACGAGCGGCGTTGTCGAGAAAACATTAAGATACGATTCTCAAATCTTCGTGTATCTTTTATATAGTTTTTTACACTATTGTGGACATACTCGCCAAGTATTTGTCGTTAAGAAACGCGCAATAAAATGTTCAGATTTTGATATGTATATAAATACGTATAAATTTTCTAATTATAGAAAAATCGACATTAATTTTATCTACGTTATAATTAATGTCACAATTAATGTCAATCAATAAGTATTGCTCTAATTCGAAACTTTCAAGCGGAAAAAAATTAATGACTTTTTCCGATTTGCTTTTAACTAGAGAGTTAATAAATTATTATATCTCGACGGATATTATTGTGTAACCGCTGTTTATTAACCGCAACAAGGCGCGCGCAATCGATAGCCATTATTCAGAGTCTACTCGTGATTATTACCAAATCCTTCAAATATCCTCATTTTCTCGGAGCGCAAAATATTCCCGCGATGCAATTTGCGGTTTTCGGTTCGATTGTTGGCCACGAGAGCTGAAATAACGTGAAATCAAATGACGTTTCGCATTAATTTTTCAGCAATCCTAATTTTGACGGCTGTACATGACCGAGGGATGACAAGCGAATAAAGAAGAATAAAAGAAAAAAATTTGAGAATATTTTTAAACCTTTGGAGAGAGAGACAGCAGGATTGTGCTTTAGAAAAAAGCATGGACAATTCTCAGACGGAATTTCGAAGGTTGGAACTTCACAATTCAATCAGAACGTGCAACGAAACACAAAATCGTCTCAATACAACTATTGAATGCATTAGATCATTTGTCAACATAGACTGATGTCGCATTGTTTCTGAGTTTTAACTTCAAAGATGCGATTACATTCCTTCGACAAAATAAACAACGGATTAAACTTTAATGGAAATTCACACGTAGTTCAGTCAAATTTTTTGTACGTACACTTTTATTGTGTCTGACTATCTGATTACGTGTGTTATGTGAATTATTCTCTTTCATTTATTAGATATTTAACTGCTCTAGTCTCGCGCGATCGCGATTACACACTAAATGTAAAAATATGAAACTTATTCCGAAATAAGCTGTTATATATATTTACTTTCTCTTTACAATATAGCGTACGTACATGTTTTATTATATTTTAACAAATATAACAAACCGCGTTTATTGTTTAAGTTTTTTATATTTTAATTACCTTGTTGTGTTTGTACATATGCACACTTATGTTTATCTGTTACTTTATATATTCCACAATTAATAAGAATATATCTTACATACTCTATCGAGATCCGAAGAGTATATTTGCGTGTTAGCGAAAATGAATATAGAACAGAATATATAATAATTGTTTGAATAAGTACACATATGTAAAAATACTGTAAATTGTATTCACTTGTTTGGGCAAAATTAACTTAATTTCAATCTTGCGCCATATACTTATTTCGGTTTGTTCTTTCTGATTCTCAATTCTTATATCATTCTTGTATAAATGATATACATAGTTACGGGCAAACCGATTATTGACACAATATTCTCACGCAATGTGTGACGAGCCGTTTTGTTATTTATATTATTCGCTCAATTAGATAGAATCGTAGTTGATACTCGCGTTTGTTAACTGCCCGATTTGTCGAAAGCGAAAATATCGTTTTTCGAATGGCGAACAAGCGAACCGATGACTTTTCATGTATCTAGTTTTTTGTTACGTAGGCAGAATGTTATTTGTTTCCAGTTATGCGTGCACTGTAAAAACAAAAGTGTATGTAAACACGGTTATTTTACACGAGAATCTGCAAAAGAAATTTGTAAAAGATATGTAAATGTTACATGATTAATAACGGAAATTTACACACTTGTAAATTTACACGATTTTGTATATTTCCGCTATGAATTGTGATATTGTGTGATATTGTGGATTTTTTCTACACTTTCTCGCGAACGACGTCTTTCGGGAAACGACAGTTTTTTACTCCGTGAGTGTAAGATAAATAATTACGTTTTTCACAATTTTCACATATGTAGTTCGTCAAGAAAAGCGCAAATATACGTATACAAAACGACACAGCATTTTATTATTTATACGTATATATTTATATATTGCTCCTACTTCTTGCTTTCTATACATTAATATAGTTTAATTTAAAGTAAAAAGAATATCACTCTAAAAAGAATTGATACTTTTTAAGTTTATAGTTTTTAAATAAAATATAAGAGAACGTACTAAAAACAATTCAATTTAGCGTTGTGTTTAAATTTTTCAAATTTGTTGACAAATTCACACGAATAATATTTATTCGACACATATAAGAAATACACACACATGTATGATTTCACATTTTGATATTTTATTTATATTTTTGGATTTCTTTATAGAATATAAAAATATTCCGGCAATACAAGTAAAGCTACAATACAATTTCACTTTGTATTCTCATTGCATCATAGAACGTTAAAAAAATCTAATAATCTTGGCATATGCGCATTTTAATTGAGTTTTACGCGTTCGTAGCGCGCGCGCAATAAATAAAAACGCGGAAATAAAATATAACAACTTCTATTGAAAAGGATTGAGCGAATGTCATCGAAAAATATGACGTGCGTAAAAAAGTGTAACTTTTTGATTTTCCTCTTTGCCGCAGGCTGTCCGCATCGTCCAAAATTTTGCAATGGTTCGCGATCTACGCCGCGCCTGCGATCGCATCCGAATACAAACACTTCATCAATCTGTCCGAAACGACAAAAAAAAGTGTAACAGGGACTAACGCAGTGTCATACGGGCACGTTTTAAATCGTTATACGCTTTAATCGACTATCGATTGCCAGACGCCATTTGTATGCAAAATATTTGTATCATACAGTTTAAATTATAGCCGTCCAACAAATCACATGTAATTGTCCGTGAATACTCACATGATTATTAATAGAATGAAGAGGGAAGTGGAGAAAGAGGTAGAGCTTTGACTATGACATACCGGCATCGTGTACGTGGAAATGGGAACAAGAATGGGATATATTCACGCAGTACTTTTGTTCTCTTACCCGCGGTATAATATATTACGCCGTCTGTCTCTATCGCAATAAGCCACTGTCAACCGTATAAATCCACGCGTGTACGTGTTTGATAAGTAAGTTGCGCAAAAGAAATCTACAAGTATCACACAGAGAGAGGTTTAAAGCGTTAATACAAAAGTAATCGCAATATATGTGCGCGCTTTTTATTGCTACATTATGTGCCTGTTTGGACGAAGTACTAGGTCAATGTGTACATCTACAGTTGTTACAAGTGACGCAATTACCAAAAAAAAAAAAAAAAATGAAAAGTATCGAACGTGTCTCGCAAAAGAAATTGATTCGAGTGCAACAAAAAAGGGCGTGTTACCGATGGTAATGGTGACACGCGTCCCGAATAACTTTCCAGACTCTCCTATTCACCACGTTCTGCGTTCGCAACGTGTCGCCTGGCGGCACCAGCCGTTCGTGACCGGCTCGTAGTCCGGGTTTGCTGCAGTACAGGCGCATCGTAGGCGTCATAGTAGGATACCTTTCGCGGGATATTAGGAGCGAATCGCAGCAGCGGTACATTTTCACGTTTTAACAATGCGTGGGAAATTTCGCGAAAATTATGGAAAGAAAAAAGACGAGAGAAAGTTACG
>QVNZ01026246.1:0-14691 GCA_014825645.1 Pseudomyrmex dendroicus
AAGTAATAAAACAATTTTTTATTTTGATTACTGATTAATCAATTAATTGGAAAATATTTTTTGTGATAAACAATTAATTAAATAATCAAGTAATATTAATTTATTTTTAGTTTTTTGCCGATCCCTGGTCTGGATTCTTCAACATATGTGGAAGCCATAAGATACTTAATCCTGAACTGGATGCGTAACATAGTTCAATTTAATTACGAACGCTCTTATTCGTTTAACATGTCCAGTTTCCGTGAACTCTATTCGCAGTCAGACAATATACACTACTGTAATCAAAAGTGACTTTTTTTTTTTATTGGATTTAACTATCGTATTTTTTATTTGATTTATATATTTATATATATTTGCGAATCAAACAATGTGAGTATATTAATTTTAATTTTGAAGAAATAATGCATGAATCGATATTACTATA
This sequence comes from Pseudomyrmex dendroicus, assembly GCA_014825645.1. Lineage (NCBI taxonomy): Eukaryota > Metazoa > Arthropoda > Insecta > Hymenoptera > Formicidae > Pseudomyrmex > Pseudomyrmex dendroicus. Next base: position 425 of record QVNZ01026246.1, read on the forward strand.
TTTTACAAGAGAAGACTATATAATTAATGGCTCAAGTTTTGCGGTGAATTAATTAACGCTCATATTCGAATTACAGCCGTTAATTAGTTTTTGTCATGCGTTTATTTGTTATATTTGTTTATACAGACGCAATTTAATAACAATGTATTATGTTTATTTATAATATGTTTATTTTTGAAGACGTCATTTATTTCTAAAAGTTTTCTAATATGTTTTAATGCACTTTTTTGCAACATACAAATTAAATATTGTCGACGTTTTAAACTGCTTGCAAACAATGACCTAATACATCTAGTACAATGGAAAGATTCGCGATCGATTCACTCGCCTGTAAGATATCGTGCGTGCAAATTGAGCAGTGTGTCCGATCAATATTTCCCGCAAATAAATGAAATGAGCGTTTAATTTCATGCTGTAGAAGAGCCGCTGTTTTTTCCGACTAATAATGTGCCAATCAAACAAAATACACTTGTTTTCAAAATGTCGCAAGACATGACCTACGCGCTCGAAACTTAACGCACACATATTCTTTTGCATTTACTTCTTATTTTCTTATAGAATATACTAGAAAAAAGATGTGTTTTTATAGTCACAAAAAAACAAAAACTAAATGAATAAAAAGTAGAAGTAATTTATGCATACTATCTTTTAATGGCATGTAATAGAGCTAGTGTTCCAAGAGCTATAATTCATAGACACTTTTCAAGACAAAGAGTCTAACACGCGCGCGTGTATGTGGATACATCTTATATCTTTATCTCCATCTTACAGTTTTAATTGCTCATCTAATTTGTTCTTTATATCTTCATATTTTGTTTTTATGTTATACTTTCTCCATCCTTGCACTTGCGTCTTTACCGGAGCGGGAGAAAAAGAGCGCGCATTGCGCTTAGCAACAACCATGCGTTTTACGTAATCACCGGAAGAAATCGAATTCCATCATGTTGACGACGTATTTGTGTGCTTGCGTTCTCTGATGCAAATTTTGTGATGTACGGTTACATAAAACATTTGAAATGTTATTTATCATGGTTACTTACAACTATCCGCGACAAAACATGATCTGGATTTATTGACAATGTGCGTGTACATATATATACATACGTACATCTAACGTGATCATTTTTATTTCATCATTTTATTCAACTTATTGTCATTATGTGTATATAATGACAATAATGAAATTATTGTCAAAAATAAAGTATAGCAAAACATTTTTTCTCCTCGATACTTAGACAGTCGCTAAACTATATCGATATCCATTCACTTACTGAATCGACTGAATCGAAGCTCAGTTATTAAAAGATTTGAAGTTTGCAACATCTCTATTTGTTTAATTATAGTTTATTCTTTAAATAAACATTTAAGAAAAACCAAGAGTTCCAGATTATGTACGTAGAACTATGTATTACGTCACAAGACTTTGTTCTATAAATACTAATATACATTATATTTCTATACTATCAATAAAACGTAGAATATGCTAAATATAGTAGAATATGCTAAATATGCTAATTCAGTTTTAAAATTGCGTAACTGCAGTAACTTTTCCGTATTTGACATCAATTTCGATTTGCGCAGTTGTCGATATCAAACTCTTGCTTGTAGTGATGAGAGGGCTTGTGCCAAAACTTGTAGAAACAAACACATGAATCATCAAAACAGGATCATTAAAAAATATCATTATATAATATAAATCATTATAAAAAGATCATCATTTACACTTGAATACAGCTAATATTATAAATCTCGCGAAATTGATGTTCGAAATAACAATAAAATTTACGGTCTAGAAATTCTATCTGATTCTGAAAACATCCTGTAATCTCTACAATATTGTAAATTTTATCTTATTGAAGAATCCAAAGAATCTTAACAAACACTAATTTTGGAAAAGATAAATAAATTCGACCATAAAAATGTCTGACAATAAAATCTTCCATGACGAGAGTCGATAGTTTAGAGGAAACAGCAATGATTTGATTCAATAAAAACGTACACTAGATAACAGTAAAAAGAGATATAAGCAATTTGCAATCTATTATTTATTTTTATTATTATCAGATTTGATTTCTTATGAAGGAACGTTTTCTAGAAACTGCGTATCTCTAAAAATTTCGCTTTTATGCAAAAATTCAGACATAAATTATTTACTCACGATGGAGTTGATATAATCATTCATCAAAATATACCAATGGACACTTTTTTCTTGGAAAATTTCTTTCCTCTTTATTTTACACTTTCAAAACAATTTTGCGAGACAACCTATAATGATGTTTTTGCCGAATCAACACGAAGAAATTAGATCCAATTGACGATTTGTAAGCACATTGATGCAACATGAATCTTGTCAATTGTACCTGATAATATGCGTGTTGAGAAAAGTCATGACGATCGACCGAAAGATTATAACACGAACGCTACACAAGTGAGACTGAGGTCTATGCCGCGATCCTCACGGCATAGTCCTCTCTCGTCGTTCGTTGTCCTTCATCACCACTCTCCTTCTCGCACGACCCTCTCTTCGCAACCCCCTATTGCTTCACTAGCGCCCGAGCACGCTGCACCTTCGGGCAATGGACATCTAGGGAACTTGAATTTCAAACGTCGAATACGCAACAAATTCTAAAATTAGATCAAATTTTTGAATCAAATTTCTTGATTCTACGTCTTTGTGGTTGATTAAATGAACTTATCTTTATTTGATACGTAAGCTTCTTCATAAAACCAATATATAAAAGTTGACTAGGAGAAAAAAATAAAAATTAAAAAATAGAATTTTGAAGAAGATGAGATATGATATGAACTTTGTGATAGCACAAAAATATAAAGTTGCTATATGTACGTAATAAAGTTTAAGAGCTATTTATCTTTCGATTTTCTTTGTCATAAAAGAATATTTAAAAGAATTTTTCGTTAAAAATTTTTTTACAACAGAATCAGAAAATAAATATCTTGTTAACTAGAGATCGCGATAATGATTAAACTTAATAACTTATTGGTAACTTCTTAAGATTTAGATTTAAACGTAAATATATTCGTATATATTATATGTATATATATGTGTATATATGTATATATTATGTATATATATATGTATATACATATATTTTATGTACATATATGTATATATATACGTATATATATTTTTCAAATATATATATATATATATATACATACATATGTATATACATGTACAAAAAAGCAATTTTATAAAAATTGTTCAGTTTTAACAATATTTTATATTTTATATATGAAAAAAACCTATCATGTATGTATATGTATATCATATGTATATTTTATATACGGTATATAATATGATTATATATTTTATATATAAAGAAAGTTTAAAGAGTTTTAGAGTAGAATTATATTTTTTTTACTGCACTTTTATAAGAATAATTGTCTTAAAAATACTATAAAACCTAACAATTTATAACATTTATGATAGAATTTCAATTCAATTCATGGTTGAGAAAAGAGCTATTCGAATCGATTGCAGAATGTTTTACAGTAAATATCCAATAAATTAAACGTTAATACTCCACGTTTCGACTTTCTTGGTTAAGTCATCATCAGTGGAAATTATCTAAAGTATAACATAATCAGTAGAATTCAGTGATGACAATATATGAGGTTGTTTAACTGATTACAATGGAAACTTAACGTTAATGTTACAATGAAAAATTTTACAGTTGTAATTAATTTTAAAATATAAGAGACAATACAACATTTCTTTAGGTATGTGATGAAATCTTGGTTGAAATAATTTACTTGGTAAACTCAGAGCCATAAATATACTTATGTTGTTGTTGTTGCGGAATTTTCGTCAATATAAAACATCCCTTTTCTCAACCATTGAATTATTTTCGTTACGAACTAGAGGATATCTTTTTATAAATCTATCTTATGTATGATATAGTTTAGATAAAACGTAAATATGTCTATAATATATTATTAAATCATGATTTTATTTTATTTATCGTGTCCTTAATTTTTGTTTTAATTTCAGTGACCACTCTCATTTTACTATTATAAAGTATATCATCGCGATAAAACTATTTAAAAAATCATTAGAGGACGATGTCTAATTTCTATCGCTATCTCTGTGTCTTTCTCTTATTGATAAGACTATCTCTCTCTCTTTCAACACAGTATGTTCTCTGACTCCACTTTTCGTAAAATATAGCAACACATCCCTTCCATCGAAATTTTCTCGAAACTCGTTCCTACCATCATGTACAAACTCCCTTGGCAGCAGAGATCGCGTACACAAGGGCGCATGCACCCTCGAGGAATCAATAGACTGTCCCGGTCACGTGAATTGCGAAGTGGAGGAAGATGAAAGAAAGGGTAAAGAACGGACAGAGAGAGATCAAGGATCTAAGCGGATTTTTAAGGAAAATCATGGACAGGAGAAAGAGGAGAAAAAGAAGAGAAGAGGATCGCTGGACGTGAAGGATCGCTCGAGAATTGTTATATAACGCATGTGGATAAACAGTAACATGAGCTTGCTCACTACACATGCATAATGTAAGCATTCCCTTTATTGCGGGAAAAAAACAAGAATACACGGAGAGATACACGGAGAGAAACAAGATACAGAAATGCCTATTGTGCGCGACGGAATATTTCGAACAATCAGGATGAGACGTGTCTTAACTCTTTGACGCATCTGAATTAGAATGCACGCAATTGGAATCGTTATTTTAAGAGACGCGATTATCATAAAAATATTTAAAATATAAAATATTTATAATATTGCATCAGAAAATTTCAAACATTATTTATAGATATTGTTATTTACGAGTGTCTATCGTCGTTAAGGTGTCGCTACTTTAAAGCACGCAATTGAAAAACTGTTTAAAATTATATGTATATAAATGTTTATAAAATTACATTACATCAAAAAATCTCTAACATTATTTATAGATATTGTAAGTATACATTATCTACGTGTGTATATTGTTTTAAAGCAAAGTTTTGAAAGTTTCTCGTATATTTCTCGTTTAAAATATACTTTTCAAAATGTATTCCGAATAGATGTTTTTGACAATAGATATTTTTTACACATGCGAAACAAAATTTTGAAAATAAAAGTATCTTTCTATATTTCTTCTTTATCGCAAATAAGGAAAGATTGTTTTTGCAGAAACTTAACAAAAATAAACTTTTTATTTTTCAAAATCTAATTGTAAGAAGATTTTTTCATTTTTAATATCTATTTTTTCAGCACTTTTGATTTTTTATATCCATTTGTTGATTAGAATATACATAAGTTATAATATTAATAAGTTATAATATTATAGTAACAGCTCGAAGAAAACAAATAATAAAAAGAAAAAGAGCCTGTGATCCAAGTTAGAGGTGGACGTTCAAATATATTAAAAAACGCAGTGTATTCCGAACGTTTCGATCAGTATTTAATTGGTGATCATCTTCAGCATTTACAATATATAAAACTAAATAGAAATGAAAAAGATCCGTTAGAAAGAAAGATACGTTACATTACACAAACAGTGTAAACAGTATAAATAAATATGTACGCACCTAGCATCCACGACTAGTCATCATAAAGACCGCTCAATGCAAGCCGGCAAGTACGACGAAACAAAACAACTGATAACAGACATGCTAAACATCAAAGTATGATGCCTATGTATCGAAGGTCTACACCGAAAAATCAAAATTAATAAGAATTAATAATATAAAGTTAATCAGTAAGTGCGAAAAAATTTTTTGAGTCAATAGAAAAAGTCAATATGTATAAGAAATCACATTATAAAAACTGTAAAAGTCAGTAGAAAAAATAAAAAGTTAATTAATAAAAATGTGAGAAATGTAATATATATAAATGAATAAATAAATAAAAATAAATTACACTTACTTATAACTGTGAAATTAAAACCGAATTGACATGTCGTAGTATTCGCCAACACACAAGTAAACGGAACAAAGCATAACCGTCTTACAATATGTATAATACGCGTATGAGAGGTGTCGTGATAACGCATGAAGTCAAAATCAAATTCAAGAAAAACAAAGAGAGGGAGGAGAGGAAAAACAACACATAACTAATGAAGCTTCTTAAGAACAGGAATGTAGTATCAAGAAGTTCGGTATCTTTCATTAGATTGACACTCGCCTTTTGTGTCTTTATATGCAACATTTCTGAGATTAATTTCTTGTAAAACTGTTCTTTGTCTAAAATTTCAACCTTATCCCACTAGAAATCATGTCCAAGATCACTTCGGTGTCGATTAACAACAGACTGTTGTTTGTAATTTTTATAAAAATTATATTGATGTTCTGCCAGTTTTATCCGTAATTCTTCCCGTTTAGTCTACATAAGAAGCATCACAGGAAGAACAATTGATTTTATAAATTATGTTGTTATTCGAGCCATGTTTCAATACATCTTTATGTGACGTTGATGAATCTTTTCAAAATAGTCAAAAATCTAAAAAAGCATTGAAATTTTTTTTCTTTAAAGATCTGGCCGTAATCTCAGAAACAAACGGAAGAGTAAAAACCTTCTCCCCATCTCTCACGGTATAGTCTCAAGATTAACGTTAAGCCTTGTCAAAAACAAATGATGTAATCTTTTGTTAAGAAACTTAAAGATAATAAAAAATCTAACGGATAGTTATTAGACACTAGAATGGTTATAACTTTGAAGTTGTCTCTGTGAAATTTTGGATGTGCAAGTAAGATCGTTCGATCGACAAAATTATGAATGATTCTTATTGTTTGTTTGAGAGAGTGGTGAAAAAAAGTTGAGATATCTTTCCGAGTATGTTGATTTTTGGTATCAGTTTAACATAAGTTTGTTATTAACTACTAAAATGGAAGTGTCTAGAAAATTGATTGTTCTATTTGTTTTCAATTCAGGTGAACTTTAGTCTTGGTTGATAAGAGTTGAAAATATCGAAAATTAAGTCCACTTTCTGTCTAGGAGCTGCCATTAAAATATCGTCACTGTATCTAAAATATATATAAAAAGATAATGTAAATTCTTACTTATCAAGACATTGTGCCTCTAGATCTTGTAAAACTATATCTGCTATAATAGGTGAAAGTAAAGAGCTCATGGGAGTTTCATAGTTGTCGTTAACAGATACCGTTAAACATAAAAAATATAAAAGAGAGGACAAATTCTAAGGCCGTGATGAAAGATTCTAACGGGATCTTAATGTTATTTTTAATCTGCTCCCATCTTTTTCTCACTCCATCTAGTGCTAATTCTAACGGAATATTAGTAAAGAGCGAGACAACATCGAGAGACAACAAAACGTCCAGTTCACCAATATTTAAGTCCGAAGACTTCCATATAATTCAAAGCTATTCTTAACATAGCTGCGTGGTTTCGGTAAGCTTTTGAGTAAAATATTGTGTAAAAATGTTGCAAATTTCTATAAGGTGGTGTTAACACAAGAAACTATAATCCTAAATAGAAAATTAGGCGTGAATTTTAGGAAGTCCATATGCGCGGAGAAGAAGTTTATCATTAGATAACAGAAAAAAGTATTCTTTTGCGTTCAGGTAGTTCGCTTTTCGCCAAGCTTTTAGACACCCATTAAGTTTGTATTCGATATTCTTGGCTGGTTCTTCAATTTAGAAACTAAATAAGTATTTGTGTCATTAAGCATATAATTGATTTTAGAGATATAATCTTCCTTATATAGAACAACAGTGATATTGCCCTTGTCCGCTCTTGTAAATAAGATATCGGGATAATTCTTAATAAAACTTTTTGTTAAGTTGACTTGATCGATCAAAATTCTTTCAGAGAAACTAATGAAAGATTGATTGTTAATCAAACGTTCTAGAGAAGCAGTATGTAATCGTATGATTTCAAATCTTCGTCAAGAAGTCTAATATTATTTTCAATATCTTTAATGATCTCAAATGTCGTTAGTTTCCTTGAAAGTTGTGATGTTAAACTGAATCTCTCATCAAGACAAAGTAGGTCACGTACCATGTCTGATATGATCTCAGAGGTCAAATTCACAAACCATTTTTCCTTTCTTAAATTCTCAACGTCATCAATATCTTTGAAAGAAGAGAGATCCCCTCTAATCTCATCAACAACAAAGGAAGAATTGGAATACACTGCGTTTTTTTAATATATTTGAATGTCCACTTCTAACCTGGACTACAGGCTCTTTGATCTTTTCCTTTTTATTATACATAAATTATGTATAAAATTTCGTTTAACAAGATAAAAAGATTAAATCATACTCACACGCATATATCTGGAACAATTAAGAATCCTACAAATCATCTTGATAATTAAATTAATCATAAAAAAAATCTTCTTACTCAGTAGTGTCAAGAGACATGTAATTAATTAATGCAGACACTTATTTCATCAAACTATTTCAGTTTTTTTGTTATTTGGCGAATTAAATTTGTACAAATGTAAAAAATAAAGATATGTTTTTATCAAATTTAGAACTTATTTATTGTCAGTTCTTGTAACAATTTTTTTCAAATTTCTTAAATCTAGCTCGCTGAAAATTAACATGGTATTTTATCTTTTCGTGAAAAACTACAAAATACGGCATTTTGAAATAATAAAGACATAAATTCTCGTGCAACGTCCGATAGCGATTACACTCAAAGTGCATAATTTTTGCGAGAAGCGTGTTTTTCAACTTTAGATCCTTTCCTGTAAGAAGGATTCTTCCGTAAAAAGCGTTCCCTTTACATTCTCGAGACCCTATCAAAGCCAACAAATCTTATGAATAGAAGAATAACTATATTTCCTCTGCTGTTCTGGGATTTTCTACGCAGCAGTACTTTCACACATATTGTGTAATATTTTTATCATTTTTTATGATTCTTTGCTTTACTTCTATAATACCAAAATACGTAGAGAGATATCATCTTACATATCTACTTCAGAAATAATCATCAGATTATAAACATCATCAAATTATTACTTAAATATATTTAATCTCCGAAATAACGAATCTGTCAAACTTGAAAAAAGTACATATATTATAGATTTCCGATAAAAATTGATCATTACGGAACATAGACTAAAATATTCTCACGATTTTGATTGGAATAATATAGAGATTTTAGATTCGGAATCTTTTCTTTTTAAACGTTTAATTTCTGAGGCTTTTTATATAAATATGCAAACTAATGGTTTCAACCTGCAGGACGATATGGATGTTTTAGACAAAATTTACCTCCCTCTGATGGATATAACAGATAATATACTTGAACATAACACGTGACTTCCCCCTACTCCTTAATACATCAAATCTTAATATTAATATGCTCAGTCGTCAGTTGTTCTTTGTGAGACAACGTCTTCTAAATTGAGACACGTGCGGCTACGACCCACCATGACCGTTTTACATTGTAAATCGGTTATATACTTTTTCGAATTCGTTACTTTGAGCAAAAGTTATGTAATTATTATATTATATGATTTTATATTTCTTACATTGTATATACCACAAAAATGAAATTTTGTAGATTACTGAAGAAGACCGTAATCACGGTCGAAACGTTTGATAATAAATTCATATATACACATTACACACCAACCGTATTTTGGACTCCGTATGGCCTTCTCCTTCACCTTTAATTATATATTATAGATTTGTCAATAAAAAATAGTTTTAAAACATATATAAATTTATTGCATGTACATATGTTATTGGCTTGAAAGTAGCATTATGAGTTTAATTAGCGAGAAAATAAAAATAAAACAAAAAATAAATAAAAACAAAAATTTACGGGCTCTTTTAATTGCCGAGTGTGATGATGACTACCATAAAATCTATTCTATTATGGTCATTATACATGACTAACTTTTAGTCGTAGTCGTAAGATCATAAACAAATTAACCAATCACAAACCAGCATTCTAGCTAATATAAGATACTATTGCTGCAATTGGTTTAATTGCTTACGACTTTATGGTTACGACCAAAATTTTTTCACGTGCAATGGTCTTTACAGATTTGCGACAAACTATGTCTCACTTTTTGGAGACCATCTTTGTTAGTGAATATATTCGCGATGAGAATAGAACACATTCACGGACAATGACCCCACGTTCATCGTTGCGCATATGTACGTAACTAGCGAGCGCATGCATATATATATTATATTATGCATATATATACGTACATACATATATATATTATGCATATATATATATATATATATGTACATACATATACATATACATATGTATATACATATACATACATATATACATATATACATATATATATATATATGTGTGTGTGTGTGTGTACACACACACACACACACACACACACACACACACACACACACACATATATGCGTATACCGTTATTTAGCAACGAGCTTTTCGTGCATATATCGATTGCGTATGACGCTTTGCAAAATAATAAAAAAGATCTTCAAACGTGAGATAATATAAACAATTCTCATTTACAACTATGTCATATATATATACAATTATTCCTCCTGCACGATTAATTTGTTTATAATTGCTTGCAAAAAAAGTGCAAAGCTTATGCCATATAAAATTATTTCCCATCAAGTATTTCTGTCTCTTCTCTTGCATGCTTGTTAATTGTCTAACATTACAAAAAAGTATATATTAAAAAAAGTGCGAAGCTTATGCCATATAAAATTATTTCCCATCAAGTATTTCTGTCTCTTCTCTTGTATGCTTGTTAATTGTCTAATATTACAAAAAAAGTATATATTATGGGATTTTCTTATGCGTATGTAATACAAACTTGTAAAATCTTGTATCATATCAGTTAAAAAAAATAATTACAAGATATGTATTGGTAAGCAAATCAATTATAGTTAAAGTTCCATCAAATTCATCAATAAACTTCCAACGATTAATCCTGAAGAAAACGAAGTAAGAAACTCTACGTGTGAATCTAAGAAAAGTCGCAATAATTTGTAGTATTTGTACGCATCGTTATTGCGAATTGTCAATCGGTGTGAAATCGTCGTTCATTAAGCAAAGTGAAAGGAACATAGACAATCACAGAGAAATACATCAACTGCATTCAGATTGGATGTAATTTAGATCAGATAGATTTCACATTTTGATGCAAACTATGCATCGCCGAAAAAACAGAATCAGAACGCAGAATTTTAAACAGAATTTTAACTGGAAAGGTTACACGAGCATTGTATAATTGCATTATTTATTTTGCTTAATATCTTGCGAGTAATAAAAAGAATGCATTTGCTCAATATCAAGAGTTTATACATTCATATATAATCATATAATAACAATATATATGATATTTGATGTTTTCGCGGTGTGTTATATTAACATACAAAGATGTTTTTCGGGTTTAAACCGCGTTAGTGTCATTTTTATACCGACGTTTCGTGAAAATTACAACTTACTTCATCAGGGTTTAAAGAACAACCTGATACCTAGTATAAAACCCGAAAAATATCTTTGTATGTTAACAATACATATATCCATTATAGTCGTTAAAATAAATATTTAATAAACAGACATCCGTATATACTAAAATTCATTTTGTACTTTTTTTAAAATAAATGTTTGCTACTTTTTATTTGTTGCTTTATGATTTATTTATATCATTTGTATCATTTTTAATAAATAATAGAAATAAAATGTACATGTACATAAAAGTATATGTAAATAAAAAAACATATACAATACATATACATATCTCAATCTATATACAAAAACAAAAAGACAAAAAAAATCCAACTCGTTATTTATTTAAATGTATTATACATTTTTAAAAGTTCTAACTTTTTAATATAACATCACATCATTAATCAGTCGATGACAGTCATCAAACAGTGCGCAGCATGTTCATATTACATAATTTTGTATCGAATACACAAACACTTTTTCAGAAAGAAAATTATTATGCAATTATTAATGTGACAATAATACAATTACATATACTTAAATAATCGTGTTTTTGAAGTATTTTTTGCCGCGCTTACCTTATCATTGAATAACGACCGAACAAACGAACACGAAGCGTCGTCGGTGATCTTCTGCGAAGTGTGTGATACGTCTTCTTTGCACTCAGCAGCGAATGTATCGCGTAGACGCGACTCGATCGACGAAGAGGTCACTCGCTACTATCAACTCCATCATTTCCAGCGACACATTGTCGCCGGTTAAGAATATGATCGATAATAAACTTCGACGACAACGGCAGCTATGACGAGAAGCATCACAAACATTTCACGAGAGCGCGACAATCGCGGAATGGTACATGAAAATACGGAGTAATTTTGATCGAAGAAGTGGAGAAAAAACACAAATGCATACGTGTGTATGCATTTGTATATATATATATTCGAATATATATATATATATATATATTCGCATGCATGCGTGCGTTTTGCACGCACTTCCAGAACTTCAATACCGTTGCGAATCACTGAAATAGCGATACCGGTGTGAAGACGCGATCCGCCATTATGTTAGTGGTTGCATTCAGAAACACACTCACTAAGCGGTTAAGTAGCAATTGAATGTGATTGGTCGCGTTCAGCAGACACAACAGTTGCACAACGGTTGAGAGATGATCACTTGTGATAGGACTATTCTTCAAAACTTGCCACGGTTCTAAAAGTATGATCCAATCATAAGTGATTATCTTTTAAGCCAATGGCTCTTGCTTTTAGAACTAATAAATCAACGATGAATGTTGACAAGATAACTCAATAGGGTAGTGGGCCCAATTAGTGTGCCTGACCTAATTAGTGTGTTTGTATTGAAATAACGATTATTAAAGAAATATTAAAAATAAACATCTTAAGTATTTTTTAAATAAAATTAAGTTAATAAAGATTACATTTAAAAAAACAATTTGATATTCTAAAAGCGTTAAATACTAAAACATATTTTTATAAAAGTGTATATAGCAATTGTGACAAATTTTCTTAAGCGTCTTATCAAAAGTGGTAAGAAATGCTCCTATAGAAATAACAAAAACATTAATTATTTACACGATTCTCGTTAACTAATTTGCAAATTCGATGTAAATAGAGTTTAACTTCATAGAAAAAACAAAAAAAAGTACTTTAAAAGCGTTTTTATTTTTTATTATTTTTAAATTGTTTTATTTTTTTTTAAATCGTTTTATTTTTTTTTTTAAATCGTGTCTATTAATACCGTACGATTTGAAGCTTGTTCTTATTAATGTGCTCTTTCACACGGCGACATTTGACGTTTTTTCTAACCTACTTAAAGTTTGTTTCGCCGGCACAAATCAGTTTGTTCAAGATAATCAAAACAAATCATAAAAAATTGAATTTAACGTAAAAAAAAAAAATTAACGTAAATGTTTATTTCTTTAATCTGTTGATACTTTTAAAATATATTAATTAATTAATATTATTTAATCAGTTATTACAATAAGCTGCATTTTAAAAAAGAGAAAAGAAAGAGGTACAGCAATGAGATTATGTCCAAAGCCTTAGAGGCTATAAAACATTTTAAAAAATGTGTTATAAAATATAATATCTAAAAGACACTAACTGCGAGCACACAATCTGGGACAGGCCATAGACATAGAAATATAGAGATGGAGCATATCGTCGCGGAAGTGATGTCATTGAGGGAAGGACGACGAGGTTAACTATGCCGAGGTAAGTTTTGATTGGCTGTTATGTGACGCAAACGCATTAGCAAAGCGAAGAGATTAGGTTATAGACGCGGAGTTTTAGAAAAAAAAAACAGTTTTTACATTAACAAAACGGTTTGTGAGTATAAAAAATGGTGCAGTGCTATGTGCAGTCGCGTGAAAACAGATCCGATTGGCCAAAATTGGAAAAAAAGTAGTAATCGAAATAATAATAAAAAAATAATTTCACAGATAATGAAATTTTCATTATATTAAAAATAATATATATTTTATTGTAAGAGTATAAATTGCTACAACATTGTTTTTAGTTTTTTCAAAAATTTTACAATTCCAGCAGTGTGGTTAGATATTTTCCCAGCAAATATTTTGGTTACAAAACCATATCTATCTGTGTCCTCAGTAGAATATCATTTGGTAACCATGTCTGTCAACATGTGAAATGTCAAAATGAGACCAAAATAATGACAAAGTCTGCCACAAGCAAAACGAAGCCAAATTAACGCCAAAGTGAAGCCAAAATCTGGAATAGGTTTGGTCATCATCTGTTGGCGCCAAAATCGCGCCAAATTGCAAACAGTCCGCACGTATGCACGAACAGACCTGCTTGGCGTTTGGTGGCAATCTGTTGTCAATGCGTTCA